>JANKHO010000334.1:0-26776 GCA_027627235.1 Agrocybe chaxingu | reverse complement strand
GGATTGTGGCAATGCACTCAAGTCATGTGAGATCAAAAGTCGTTTTCCTGATGTAGACTAGGTGCTATAATGAAGACCGAGTCTATAGTCGTTCATTAATAACACTTTGTATAGCACGCGTGGGTTCACTAATCTAGGGAAATCGCAAAATTCTAAGGCTAGCTGTGGGCAGCCTTATCACTGCTGCTGACAAATTGATGGCTGGTGCTGCAGACTCCCAAATTCCCTTATCCCAATTGGGATTGAACTCACGAACTGCGAACAGCATCGCGAACTCCAAGAATTGAGGCCCCCTATATATTGTGTGATGATCACTGGCTACTTAACTACTGTACTGTTTCGACCAACTCTTCAGTCACGCGTCACAGACACCTTTGAAGAGAAGACCTTTGGCATTTGTCCTGTGTCACAACTGACTTTGAAGAGTGACATTTCAATCCAAGAAAGGAAATTTATAGGGCAAAAGGCTGAGAGCGGCACTGCGTGGCAGTACCCTATAATCACTGGTACAAAAGATATACTTTAAATCAAACCTTCCACTCATCTTCATCATCTCCATGATAACACCTCAAAATCGGCAAATCATTGAGAGAACGAGTGGGCAGAGAATGGTTGACTGCCACTAGATTGTGTAGTTCGACTTCAGATTGGAGGTGACACATCGCTAGATCTGATTGGACTTCCAGAAAGTGTCAGTTTTGGTGTCAGGTCAGCGTTGGTCTAGGTCCGAGGAGGGCGGCAGTCGTCCATGAAGAGGACCCAAAGAGAAGGAGGTCTTCATCACGGGTCACTAGACATCATGAAGAGTATGGCCATCTCTTCAACGATGTCACACGTCACATCGACCGAAGAGTTGGTCGAAACAGTACAGTATTTACAAATAAACCAAATTTAAAGAGCCCTTTAAACAGACATTCCCACGTAAGGAAATGATTAGAACTCATACTCTCCCTTGCCATAGCTTTGTTGAAAGCTCTATTGAATTGCATTGTTGAGGGCTGGATGCCTTTGGCCCCTAAAAGATATTGCCGCGGGAAAGTGCCGGTGATAGCCGATATCCCCGGATCCGACGACGCGACGCGACTTGTCTTCAGTCACTGAGGTTAGAAGTTGCCACCAGCGATGTCGTACCACGACGACGACGACGACGAGCTCGGCCTGCCGCCACCAACAAACAATATCCGTGATGGAAGTAAGTTGCTTGCTTTCTTTCGTCACCCAAGTCTGACCATATTCGCCTGAAAGTTCAGGAAGACACAATTCGCATCCTCCTTGCCACAGACAACCATATTGGCTACATGGAAAGAGACCCGATCCGAGGACAAGACTCGATCAATACGTTTAAGGAGATACTGCAGCTGGCCGTGAAGCACGACGTGCGTATGTGGTCTTTCAATGGGCACCGGTGATTTTTGACGCTGGTGTTAGGTCGACTTCATTCTGCTTGCTGGAGACCTCTTCCACGAGAACAAACCCTCAAGAGAATGTATCTACAAAGTCACTGCTCTTTTGCGAGAGTATACGCTGGGGGACAAGCCTGTGGAAATTGAGTTGCTGAGCGACCCACTGGAGGGCCAGGCAGACGGATTCTCGTACGTAATTTTCTTAGTCTTCGTTCTTTTCTGATGGATTGCAGGTTCCCTGCGGTGAACTACGAAGACCCTAATCTCAACGTTGGTATACCCGTCTTCTCGATACACGGAAACCACGATGACCCTCAAGGCGCCGGTGCAGTGAGGCGTATCATGACCCCTGATATTGCGTGCTAACTACGCATAGGCAGGCGCTCTTTGCGCTCTCGACATTCTTTCAGTCTCTGGTCTCGTCAATTACATGGGCAAAATCGATTTGCCGCTTACTGAGGCGCAAGCTCCAACCTCTGGTATCGCCGTCCGACCTGTTCTCATTCGCAAGGGCAATACGTACCTTGGAATGTACGGCATTGGGAATGTGAAAGACCAGAGGATGCACTTCGAGCTACGAAGCAATCGCGTCAGGATGTTCATGCCGAAGGACAAAGACAAGTGGTTCAATTTGCTGCTTCTACATCAGAACAGGTGCTTTCTTTACGAGTCAAAGAGTGTTATAAGCTAATTGCTTGTTAGAGTAAAGCACGGACCACAGGAGTTCGTCCCTGAAGGGATGTTCGACGACAGCATCAACTTAGTCATCTGGGGCCATGAGCATGACTGCCGTATCGTGCCCGAGCCCGTCGCTGGAAAGAACTATTATATCACGCAGCCTGGATCGTCCGTGGCGACATCACTATCGGAGGGAGAGGCAAAGGAAAAGTACGTCTATTCACAGATACCAGCTTACACCTCGAACTCATCTCTGGCAGGCATGTGGCACTCCTCGAGATTCAAGAGAAAGAATTTAAACTGACGCCGCTCCCGCTTCGTACTGTGCGGCCATTTATTCACGACGAAGTCGTGTTGAGCGATGCGGCCGAGGAAGAGGGTTTTGACCTCAGTGACCAGATGGAGATCACGAAGTACCTCAAAAAGAAGGCTAGTCTCAGCTTGTTTGTGTTGTATTGAAGCTTGTTCTCATCTCAAAACAGGTTAACGAGCTGATCGAAAAAGCGAAGGAGCTTTGGGAAGAACGGAATGCGCAAGCCGTGCAAGATGGCGACCCCGCACTGCCTGAGATGCTGCCGCTCATTCGACTTAAGGTTAGAAATATTCTTTCCAAATGAATTGCCTTTTCATACTTCATAGGTTGATACGACGGGTGTGACAGAGACTTCAAACCCTATCCGGTTTGGTCAAGAATTCCAAGGCCGTGTAGCAAACCCCCGCGATCTGCTCATCTATCACCGGTCTAAGAAAGCCTCTTCACGCACCGCGAAGGTGGCCATCGACCAGCCCGAGCTTAGTATCGACGACCCAGACCTCAGCATATCGGAGAAGCTAGCCAAGGTGCGCGTAGGGACGCTGGTGAAGGAGTATTTGGCCGCACAGGAACTGCAGCTTCTGGGAGAAGGCGGCATGTCAGATGCGATATTAATGTTCGTGGAGAAGGATGACACGCATGCGATCCAGACGCATGTGAGCAAGGCTCTGAAGGTGTTGATGAAGAACGTACAGCCCACGGAGGATATAGAAGTACCAGAGGATGAACTAGAGGACTTGGTCGGTCTCTGTTGCTTCAGTTGGATTTGACAAGCCTGACTAGTTCGAATAGTTGGCGAAGGCGAAGGAACAGCAAGACAAGGAGTACGCGGAGAATGCTAAAGCGGCCAAATCGTCCAAGGCCAAGGTATGCCCTCGTCGGATTGACTCCTTGTATTTCTCGTATGAATCTCGCATCTAGGGCAAGGCGAAGGCCGATGAGAACGGGGATTCAGAGGACTCGATGATGATGGATATAGATACTGGCGGTGCAGCTGGCGGGTCCGACTTCGAGGGGCTGGACTCAGACGAGGCTCCACCTCCACCCAAGAAAAGAGCTACGGCGGCAAAGGGAAAGGCCGCCACCACCGCCACGAAAAAGAAAGCCCCGGCAAAGGCAGCGACGAAGAAAGCACCTGCAAAAGGCAAAGGGAAGAAGGTGATCTCAGAGAGTGATGACGACGAGGTGATAGAACTGGATGATGAGGACGACGATGAAGAGGAAGAGGCCCCGAAGCCGGCAAAAAGAACCAACCGAGCAGCTGTGCTGAGGTGCGTGCCCATTATGACCCATTTCGGTTAAGTTGGATAGTTCAGCCGTACTTCTTCTGTATAGCCAACCAGCGCCAACAAAGAAGGCACCTGCGAAGAAGAAAGCTACGCCTGCGCCGAAGCAGCCGCAGCTGACGTTTGCTCCTGCTGGGCGTTCGTCTAGAGCTGCGGCCACGAAGGCTAGGGGCCGGATGGTGGTAAGCCCTATCTTTCGCCTTGATTCCCCTGTCCGAACGTCACTGCCTTACACTGCCTGATGATAAAATTAAATAACTACTAATGCCCTTGTATTTGGCCTTGACAGGTGGATGATGATGACGATGACGATGATTGACCCGAATGAAATTACAACACCTGTTTATCACCATCATGCGCATATATCATTGTTTTCATTGCTCTCTATTGTCTTGCTTCGGAAGACCGTCGGACTTTCTGCAAAAAGTGGGCTTATTCTTAGGTGGGGAGGGCTTTGAACCCCGGTCACCACAGCACCAGGATCAACTGTGGACGGTTTCATTGTTGCAGAATGCAAACCTGGTTATCACGTGGACATGTCCATGATTCGAAGCGCTCGTCGTGTAAGTCAGACGTAATTCGGAGCCTTTGTCCTAGCTATTGTTGTCACCCTCTATTCTCACGGCGCCCTTGTCGGTCCTCAAGTTCGCGGTAAGCTCGTCTTCTTCTAGACCAACTCAAATGACTGCCTTACTATTTCAGATTGATCGTTGTTGGTCTTGACGCTTGAAATGATCATTGGAATGAAGTGCAGTGCGCCACATCTAAATTTGGTGTCTCTTTCGTCCTCATCCCCATGGCAGCCACTGTGTGTCAGTTGTCAAGCTCGACCATAGCCTCAGTCCTGACGTCAAACTTTGAACTATGTACATAGGTAACCACGGCCTTTTAAGGCCATTCTTGTTAATCAGGACAACAGTTTTAACGGTCGAATATGGTGTTCTCTCATGCCCGCCTTCGATTCCGTCCTCGAGGCAGATACGGTATATTTTCCTTCCTCGTCGAGCTGAATGCTCCGACTTGATGAACCGGAAAATAAGGTGTGTTGTCTTTAATATTTTTGAAGACCGCGGCTTTTACTGCTCCTTGTCCCTCACGTCTATAAGAACTCCACAAAGGGACTTCCAACTTTAAACCAACTGTTACACGACCTTCGTAGGTGTTTTCTTTTCTGTGGCGCACAATCGCTGACCCGTCTTTCCTAGACGCCACTCCTTGATTTTGTAAATTTACTTTCCTTTTCAAGATGCCGACATCCTATCTTCACCCCATGAATAAGAGCAAGCTGGAGTTCGCCCTAACGAAGCGGGGATTAGGGTCCTCCTACGGCTACATACCTATCATCCAAGAGCAAGGCGTCATCGACGTCGATATCCGTTTTAGAGACGGGCGCATGCATCCCTCATGGCAAGACATCATGGGTCATTTGGAAATGTGGCCCCACGCCGATCTGAATGTCGCCATCTGGAGATGGAACGACGACGGAAGGGATGCAGAGACTAGTCTTCTGACCAACTCACGTCTAGTACCGAACTATTGGGAGTATCTTGTCAACCTCTCGAAGTATATGCACAAATGGCGGTCCCTCCGCGTCCATGCGACGTTGTTCAGTATGCTAGCGGACGCTTGCATCAAGCAGCAGATCTTCCCCCCCCGCGCCAGTCAAGTTGCAAAGCCTCGCCATCCAGGACGTTGGGATCGTCAAGAACCAAGACCCCATTGCATTGTACCTTCGCCAGGTCTCTGAATACGCCCCCTTGCTTCACGAATTCCACCTCAAGGACGAAGCTTCGTACCAGCTTCCCCTCTCCCACACCCTCATGCACTTCCGATTCGGTCATATCCAGGATGTCAGGATCGATTGCTCTGCCGGCGCTTTTGGACCTTTACAATGTCATGCGAAGCTCGCCTCGCCTCCGGAAAGCCGTCTTCACCCAGGTCACCATCCCCGCCACTCGCGATCTCCCTCCCATAACCTGCAGCGCACTCGAGACGCTCAAAATCGTCGCCGAACCGCACGACTTCTGCGCTGGCCTCTACTACAACGCCGTCTGGATGCTCCTAGGTTGTCTCACCACTCCTCGGCTCAAGAAACTGCGGGTCGGGTTCGAAACGAGGCGCCTGGTCAAATGCTTCCATGATTTCCTGGCACGGTCGCGGCCACCGTTGAATATCCTGGAGCTGATCAAGGTTGATTTGGCGCCGAAGGATTTCAAGCTAATTCTGCTTGCCTGTCCTTATCTCACCGAGCTCGCTCTGGTTTCTTTGGAGGACAAACTGACGTTTAGCAACGAGTTGATCAAGGCCCTCGAGGAAACAGTGGGGATTCTTCCGGCGCGGTCGGTTATGCTCTGTCCGAACCTTCACACCATATCGTTCAATGGATACGGCATCGAAAGCTTCACAAGGTTGAGACGAATGCTACGCCATAGGATAGAGGAGAAGAGCCCTCTCCAAACCATACGACTTGTTTGCCCGATGTCCAGAGGTTCCACACCCGACGAAAATTCGTCAGGACTGCATCCCGAAGAAATAGCGGAACTGAAGTACTTTATTACCACACATCGGTTGGGGCTGGTTCTCATGGACGGAGATAAGTTTGAATACTCTTGATAACTTTCCTTGGCTGTGACACTCACTCCTTCACGACGCGTACACGTACCTGACGAGCCACTCATTGTATGTATTTGTAGACACATCTCCATTGACCCTCACGGACAAGGTAACGATATTTATGTATTGGATCTAGCTCTGGATTTTGTACTTTTTGACAGTGCTCGATGACTAGTGTAGCAGCTTGGGACAATATGTACTGTATATAGCTGGCATGGACAAACTTGACAATAACTAGTATGGTCGCGTTTTATAGTTCATTATCGCGACGCAGAACTGTCCCCATAGGTCTATCCAATACGCGTCAACAGGATAGACGGAATACTCTTTGTCGGCCATTAACTGAGCTCCGACCACTCTCCTTTGCTTGTAAGTCGTCTACACCGAGAATGGTTAATGAATTACAACCAATGCCAGGTTCTTGTTTTTGTGCATGCTCTAATATAATATAGACGCTCGGTTCGGAACCGTCACTACGAGAGCGCGGGCAGAGGGGCCGTGCCAAAGAAGTGAAAGCCACCACGTCGCCCAGTCGTTGCGCGTAATGCGAGGTTGAGCAACGGTGTCTGCGATGGTCAAATACCAGAGATCGAAGCTCGCCAAAGCATACTGTAAGAAGTATTGTCAGCCCTCTTGTATCTCGCCATGAATAACCTCTGTGTACATTCGACCGCTCGCTAGGCCAAAACCCGACCCTTTGCCAACCTAACACCATGCTTCACGCCCTGTGTGTTCTTTCAATTTTGATAGGGCGTTCATCAGACGTTTGCCTCGATAGTAAGCGACCCAACCGAAAGCTTCATCCCCGCTCGAAAGGTAGAATTATCTTCAGGACAGATGACTAAAAAAAAGAATCGCCCCATTAACTACACGCTATTTACGCCATCCTTGCCATCCGGAAGCTGAGACGACTGTGCTAAGAACGTCCAGGTTTTTTGAGGGTCACTTGAAGTGGTCATCCTCAGCCGATTATGTAATTATATTAGCCTGCTCACGGAGTTCAGGACTATTGAGGATTGCTGAGGTCCTGGTATTCAGGAGACGTATCGGATTTTCAGCTCAGTTTAAATATAATAACTCGTCTCCTGTATAAATACTGGGCGGCTAAATCTGCATTTCATTTTCCTCTTTGGTGTGGCGAACATTGGTTAGATGCCTTTTTCAGACCAGAATGGCAACAGCCACCTCCGGGGCTGATCCATCGTGCTTACGCACAAAGGGTCCGCTCGGGTCCACGGCTTCCAAGAACTTGCGAACCTCGCGTGATCTGCACTGATTCCCTTTCCATACCGGTCCACTGACATCTGGTGTCGTTCACGGCCCTACACAACCCAGCGTGCATCCATCATGAAACCATATCACGAAGGTGGAAGACAGGACCTGCCCAGTACATCATTGCTCAAGAAGTGTCGGAAGCGCTCGCTTCCTCGAAGGCCGTTGCGCCTCTGTCGGGCAGACTCCAGTATATAAGTACTTAAAGAAGATCGGCGCGCGTGGCGGGGTCCTGATTTCAGAGCTGAACTATGTTCCCTTCAGCCACTTACCTTCTTTTTGGTTCTTTGATTACTTCAGTGCTCGGCGACGAGCCTATTGTCAAACTCAGCTATGGGTCGTTCCAGGGTAAGACAACAAACGATGTCCTCGAATTTCTGGGAATACCTTTCGCTGCTCCTCCGTGAGTTCTTTTATATCATTTCTCCAATGAGGCTTCCTCACTGATGTCCTCTCAAGGGTTGGCAATCTGAGGTTTGCTCCGCCAAAAAACCCTTTGAAGATTGAGGGAGTTCAGCAGGCCACTGCCTATGGTCCATCATGCCCATATCTTATTCCGGAGGGCAATGTTCCCGGAGGTGGAGGAACCCCTTCGCCAATGTCAGAAGATTGTACGGCGCATGTTTTCTACATCCCATACGTAGTCCTCACTTCTAATCCAATCTCTAGGTCTTCATATTAACGTGGTTAGACCCGGTAGCATTCCCTATGGCAAGAAACTGCCTGTGGTCTTCGTGAGTCTCCTTTGCTGCCGCGATTCTCTCTCGAGGCTTATCTCACTCAATTTATCTCAGTGGATATACGGAGGCAAGTCTATCTCGTTGTGTCACCAAACATCATACTCACCGCCTCGTAGGCGCTTTCCAGGTTGGCGACACCTCCCAATATCCTCTCGGCTCCAACATCGTCCGTCGTTCGCTCACCCTCAACGAACCCGTGATTTTCGTCTCTGCGAATTATCGGACTAACGGTGCGTTCTTCTGCCTTATGGCCGAGATCAATGCCGTTGATGTGAGTCTGTCCTGGTGTTGCAGCCTTCGGATTCCTTGGTGGGCAAGAGGTCAAGGATGCCAAGATCGCCAACGCCGGTTTGCGCGACCGTGAGTGATGCTAATCCCTAAGCGCCGGACACATCAAAGTAACTGACGACGTTCGCAGAGCGCTTCGCTCTGGAGTGGGTCCAGAAATATATCGGCTTGTTCGGTGGCGACCGCAAGAAAGTGACGCTGTAATTATAAGGTCCACTTTATCGCGATTTCCTACGCCCAACTAATAATCGGTCAGCTGGGGAGAATCCGCTGGCGCTATTTCTGTCGGCCTGCAATACCTCTTGGACGATGGCAATGGTTATCATCTTTTCCGAGGCGGGTTCATGGTACGCGTTTTTCTTATGCTTGCTATGTCCTGCGTATTCTCGACAACTGTCCCTTTGATACGTCACAGCAATCGGGCGTGCCTATCGTCCTCCCTGATATTTCGCGCCATCAGAGATTCTTCGACCAGCTCGTCAAGGAGACCAACTGTACGGGCTCTGCCGACAAGATTGCTTGCTTGCGCGCTGCCTCCTTTGACGACCTCCAGGCCGCTATTGGAACCCTACCTGGCCTTTTCTCTTTCCAGAGTCTTGAGTTGAACTTCCAGCCAAACGTCGACGGAGATTTGATTAAGCGAGATCCACTCACTTCAATAATCCAAGGCCAATATGCGAAGGTGCGTTCTCTAAATGAGGATTATGAAGAAAAGTGTTGTTCACACCTATCCTAGCTTCCTTTCGTTACTGGAAACTGCGAAGATGAGGGAACGTGAGTTTTTTCGCCCCTACATCTGCGCCTTCCATTCACTAATTTGTGTTAGGCTGTTCTCGCTTGCTACCCTGAACCTCACGTATACATCTCTCATTCACCGTCCGTAAAGGCTGCGCTCAATGAGCGCCACATTTTAGGACGAGCGATCAATACATCGACTTCATCCATTCACGGTAAGCCAGCCGTATCCTAACGGGGTGATGCCAGGTGTGCTCACCTCCCGGCCAACCAGTTACTTCGAGAGGGCCACTGCTGCCCAAATTGCTGCTCTTGCGGAGGCGTATCCGGATGATATTACTCAAGTAAGCGCTTAACGGCAAACTATTCTCTAAAGCTACTTAACCCGTAACCAGGGCTCTCCGTTCAACACCGGCACCGCGAATGCCCTTACGTGCGTCCTTTCCTTTCACGAACTCTGACCCATCTAACAAAGGATCCGCAGTCCCCAATTTAAACGCTTCGCAGCCATCCAAGGAGACATCGCCTTCCAGGCCCCACGTCGCTTCTTCTCCAAGTTCGCCGCTAGGACTCAGCCCGCTTGGGAGTTCCGTGAGTGTTTTCCCTTGATCTCCCCCGACATGACCTCGGGCGCTTATCTTTTGACAACGCGAACGCAGGATTCATGGCTCGCGCTAGCCCTCCTCTCGGTTTCTTCCACGGCTCGGACGTCGGCGAATTTTTCGGCGCCGTCCAGGGCACGAAATTCATCGGACTCGACGCTCTCAGTGCGTACCTCTCCCTCCTTCCATTTCTCTAACTGACTTAGAATTCTTGGACTATAGTTCACTTCGTCTACTTCCTGAACCCTAACGCGCCGGCCAATTCCATCAGCGCTACGCGTAACTTTACCTGGCCGCGTTGGACACCTTGGACACCCACCCAGTCCCTCTTCACCATCATCGATGCCGAGCCAGGCTTCGCTCTCACTGAGGACACCTACCGCAAGGAGGCGATGGAGCTGTTGAACGAGCTCACAATCAATGAGATTGGCAACGGAATCTAAGTGACACCGGGACCGTTGAAATTAGTTGTATCTTGATCGAACACTTGCCCTCCCCCCGCGTTCACGTTTGTCTAACTCGACTATCTCTAACTTCCATTAGTTACAACTTCTCTGTCCTTTGTCTCAACTAATCCGCTCCTTTGTATCCATTGTAGAATCCCTAATAATGCATTGTGTCTAAAATATGGGCGATATAGTGTGCAAAAATTAAAATTGAACTGTAAGTCGACATTTGACCTAAACTCTGCGTTGGTAGGACATTACAGCGCGTGGACCTCATTTTGACTGATCGATCAATTTGCACTCGCATAGTGCCACGCCCGTAGTATCGATGAAGACCCCCCCAATTGCTCCCAGACTACCACGCCCAGTGTATTTCTGTTCACGCAAACGCCTGTTTGTCTTGAAGCCAAGTGTTCCGTGAGCGCTGTCCCTTCAGGAATGTCACAACGGGGATCACTGTCAAGCAGCCTTTGTAGCGACCTTCCATTCCTTATGGAAAACTTCAACATTAGTCCAATGCCATGTACTGTGTACATATTTCTGTCGAACCGGTGCTCGGTCCATAGCCCAATCAGACGACCATACTTAGGCTTTTGTGATTTGAGAAATTTTATGTGTGAACTCATCGGAAACCCTCTGAGCAGATCAAACTTTACTTCGAAGTTGTGATTGGCCGAATTGGACTGGCATTATGATCACCATAGAATACGTTAGGTGGCTCTTAAATCATATCCACCCTCATTTTCATGGCCCTCTGCTGCACGACGGTGAGGTGCTTGTCCACCATTTTCGTGGAATTAACACAATGTCATCCACTGTCCAGGCCGGGCGTCAATTCTCTAGTCAAATATAGAAGAGCTCCTGTTGGCGAAAAAGAGGTCTTTGTCGTCGTCTTGCCTGGAGTCCTTTGAACTTCCGGGTCGGAGTATACGGTGCTTAAAGACACATTTTCGCCACCGGCCTGCTCTTTTTGATAAGGGACAGCGGACCCATTAATTATAATCAAATTCCTTCAACTTGTGACCTAATTTCTCATCCCGTAATTGCTTCACAAAACGCCCAGATTTCTGGGGTTCATGACAGTTAACCTCATAATGATTATGAGATTAGCTGGAAGGAGGGGTTCAAGCAATATGGGACTTCGTAAATACATTTCCTCTGATCATCTTCCCTGCGTTCTGGCAACCTTTTGCCATATATAAATTTATGGGGTTCTGCTGACCAACAACGACAAATCGATGATATACTTAGCCTTCACATGTTCGCTTCGATGAGAAATTTTGAAACTAGTGTCTGGTCTCCGTGCTTCGCGACCTGGTATGACAGGCGCATGGAAGGACACGCACCGCCAATATTAGATCTGGAAAATTCTACACCAGGTAAGGTTGTAAATCAGCCGGCTTATCGGCATTCGACGTCTTTTTGAAGGGACCTCTGGAGATATCCCTCGTCGTGGATCTTGCGGGACGCGTCACGCGATGTCTACATCGGGTTATTGAAGTCTTGTTAACCTTTCGACTTCAAGTTTACGGGTCGCTCAAAGGCCCCGAGTGCTCGTGATCCCCTTCAACAGGCGTTGTTCGACTCATCACTGGTTCTTGAGTACGCCACGGAAGCCAAGTCCAAGATAGGATAAAGTAGAGTTTGACCCATTTGGAAGTTGGAACAGAGCTTCCATAAGTCCTGTTCCTCTATTTCGGATTCGGGGACAGAACCCGCTAAGGAACCGTTTGGATAGAGTATCGGGCCTGAGTATATACCAACGCTAATGGCTATAAAAGCGCCAGAGATCGTCTGGCAGTGGTGCTCAGTCTTCACCCTCTGATCACATTCCATAAATCCATTTCCTACATACGAGTCCTGGGCCTCGAAGGTGTTGTCATCCATTCCTTCATTGTAAATATGCTTGCTCACCTGATCGGCTTCCCCCCGGTTTCTCATAATGTTAGTACCATCATGGTCGTCTACGCATATGTCGAGACTTTCTACGACGTCAATCCTCCTCCTCAAGGTTGGCAAGGAGGCGCATATACTCCTTTCAACAGACGTCCCAATCATACTCAGCTTTCTCAATGGGCGGGTGGAGCCCTTCAATGGTCGCGAACGAATTTACAGCAAGCACTTGCAAATGAGCGGCCGCCGCGTACCTATGATCACCGCAAATGGAGGCAGGCGAACCCAGTGATACGAGATACGATACCTCCCAACACGCCTAGATACACGCCTAGGGCTGAGGCCTTTTCTGAAATTCTCGAAGCGTCGGAAGAGGGGGAGGAGGATCTGGTGGTTGTTGATGACGAAGGCAAGGAAGTTTAGCGCCGAAAATTGATGCGGTAAGCATTACAACTACGATTAGCGCTGGATGGCAGTGGATTGAACGGACCTATTCGCAGCTTTATTTGGTAGTCTTCTGCCGTATTACTCCGCAATTGAAAATGTATTGGTACTAATTTCGGGGCTGTGGTGGTCCAATAAACACCTAAAAAGCATATCTTCCCGATGAGAACATACCCACCCGACGAGGGGGAGCCCTCGTCACCTTGCTGGAAACCCGAGAGTAACACAATCTATGAGGCGCAAACCAGACGGCTGTACAAAAAATTGCTTTGGTGCTCTTCTGGCCAAAAAACGTCCATGATGTCGTCCTCAACCTCCATCCAAGTTGCTTGGCAGCATTTGTTGACGCAGTATGCAGTCTACGTGCTTGTAAGTTCTTCCGATTCACAACTGTAATTGACGAGACTTCGTAAAAGTCAAGAAGCGATTTCTTGGCATAGAAGGGTTGGTCACCCAAGTCACGTGCGCATGTCTAGTAACAGTAGACTCTTTCCTTGCACCTCTACCATATCGTTGCCTTGTCTACTCAACAGAGCTCGGTGGTCTCGTTCAACCTTCAGTGACTTTACTCGTCAGCCACATTGGATTTAGGGGGAAGCGTCAACGTCAACAACTCGACTGGAGTCGCCAGCTATCATATATCATGTATCATGGACGACAATGCTCTTCGAAGGCTACCAGCTTCAGCCCCTGAGCGGGTACAGCATGTCGCGCATGTTTACAGTGCATATAATATACTTTTACGGCTGGAGGGGGCCATTCTAGGAGAACTGGAGTCTGCGCAAAGCAAACAGGCGAACAAGACTGCGAAACAAAACCTGATGTACTGCCGAATCGTTGGGCACTTTTTCCACCACGTGCCAACTGACGGAGGACTCGAAGATCTCGTACGTGAAGTGAGCTCAACTGGAGGGAATGACGTCCAGTTGCTTGCGATAGGACAGCTCTACTTTGAGCACTTTCTTCGGTTCGGTTAGTTCAGCGATTATCCTTCCTTGCTTGCCTTCTAAATTGTTTCAAACAAACCCAGTGCGATCTACCAAGAGTCGGACACCCGCGCAGTCTTGCCATCAGTCTCGCCCCTCTTTCAGTTCGCTCGCAGACATGATTGAAGACGCAGCCCAAAGCCACCAGACGGCGAAGGACAGGGTGAGTCCAGATCCTCAGATGTTGGAATGACCAGTAACGATATCACAGGCACTGGTCCGCGATGGCTTCCGATGCATCATTTCGGGGAAGTATGACTTGAGGTCTGCCGTTGATAATGTAGAACTGCAACAAATTCCTAACGCGGATTTCGCGCTGACGCACTGTGCCCACATACTTGTTGAGGCAGGTGTCACTGTTGAGGGATCTGCCAAAGTATGTCTCGTCTGCATTGTGCTCGATCGTTTAGACAGCTGTCTTGCCTAGGCCAACTCTGCTGCCTCTCCTTGGTCCGTTCTGTCCCGTTTTGGCTACGAAAAGCTGCCAGAAGAACTCGATGGAGCCAAGAACCATCGCTTGGAAAATGTGGTGACTTTGGAGGTCACAGTACATTCATGTTTCGAGTCTAATAGACTGTGGCTTGTGCCCACAGTGCGTACCGTCTCATTTTACTCAAGCATTGTTCGACCCATTCCGTTCAGAACGTGCCAAATCAGTACCGAGTGGAAGGGAGATTTCCTTTCCTCCTTCGCAGATACCCTTCAGTGGTGACATTCACCACAGCTGATGAAGAAAAGCTTCCTCTCCCTTCTCGAGATTACTTGGCGATTCATGCAGCATGTGCGAAGGTTGCCCATCTTTCTGGAGCATCGGAATATATCGATACTGTGTTGAGGGAGACCGAAGAGACGAATGCGCTGGCAGAGGATGGCTCCTCAGCAAACGCCTTGGAGCATGCAATCTTGGCTGCTCAATGCGGTGCCAAAGGGTATTAGCATTTGAATATTTCGGTAACAGAAAATGCAGTTGCAAATGACGCTATCACCCCAGAAGCCATGGCTGTTCTAAATCCGGAGGTCTGTTTCTCGTGGCAATTCACTCAGCCCATCGTGCAAAGGTGCTTCCCATCGACAAAAAACCTCCTGAACCGTAACGGGTTTTGGTCTATTAGAAGATTAGAAGATGAGTCTGGAAATTCTCGATCGGCCCCGAAGAGATGAACACCAAAGCATAAAGATCTATAGCACAGAGAAATTTAAATTACAGATATACAAGATTTGCGAGGTGCGAAGTTTAACTTCGAAGAAAATACATCATTGGTCGTGCGTCGTTTGCGGCTGAATTGACGCCCTTCCAGACCTCTCCAGATTGCCGTCTTTCAGCTCATAAGCAGGCAAGTACCGTGACACCGAGTTTCCGTTGCATTTCATTTTCGTGTCAACGATTATGCTCTTTCGCGCGTGGCCAGTGACAGAATCAGGTGCAACACCGTTTGGCTTCGTGTGCGTTTTCGAAATGTAGGACGAGAGCACACCCGTCGGCGACATGGGGTCGCCTTCTGGGGACTCAGGTTCTGAATGTGTGTTGGCCATAACATGAGTAAGAGCCGCGGAGGGGGTGATGACGGAGGATGCGGTAAGTGGGGTTTGGATTTCGGTTGATGGTGAAGGAGGCGAGGAGATGAGGAGGGCCGGGTTAGGGAAGGTGTTGAAAGTTGATCCAAGAGAAGTGTATCTGCCGAAAAGGAATGAGCAAGCGGCGCGAGTTGCTTGGACACCAAGAAGCGCACCCTTCGTCATACAAACGACAGTACGGCACACTTAGCCGCCTCAAGAACGACCACACATCCTCATACGACCAGTTGATAATCGGGTTGACGCGTTCGAAGACTGGCCAACCATTATCGGTCATGTTTCGGTGCGATAGTTTTGCTATAGAACCGGTTAGGAAAGAATAGGATGTGTTAGAATCCGGAATGCTTACCACCATGTGGGTCGGTCCGTCGCGTTCCTATCAGGATGGCCGTGATATGTGGGAAGTGGTCCTTGTATGTCTGTAGTGCTTGTCGCATGCCCTCTCCACCTTTCGCTTTGCCGACCGGGGCTGGGGCGCTGACATAGTCCTTCCCGCTCTGGCGGGGTACAGGTGTTGATACGCTCTCCACTTGCGGCGCTGAGGGCCGACATGAAAACAAGTCCAGGTTATACGACTCCATTGTCTGGTCGATGAAATGTTCCAGCTCTGCGAATGGCGAAGGGACAGGGATGTAAATTGCGTGGATGGGTCTCATGGACTCGGACGGTTGTAGTCGGCGTGCGAGGGCTCCAGCGTACAGGTGCAGTAGGACAGTGCCTATTTGTGAGATAGGAGATTGAACAAAAACCGCATGAAAAGACAATTGACGTACTCACAGTCCTTCCCACCATTGAAACTGAGCGAAACGTTGTCTGGTCTTCGCGAAGAGTATCACATCACAGCTCAGGCAGAGTTTTGCGGTAGAGGACCCACCCATGGGTGTCCAAACAGCAGTCTATGACCTCTAGCGCCTCCTTCACCAACGGTGCCAATGAATCTGATGTTCCAGCGTCCGCGAGGTCGTAGACCTGGTCGGCAATCCTCTTGCAGTCCATGGTTTCCTAAACAGATTCTATGTGAGTATGCGGTCGCTCTGCGCCGTTCTATGAGCTGGCAACCGAAGAAGATGGAGGATCAGAGCAAGCCGGAGAGAATGCTCCGTAGGTGCTCGCCGACGGCGGGTAATCGAGAACAAATCACGTGCATTGACGTAAGTAATCTAATCGGATTTCCAAATTTGGACTGGATCACAAATTCAACGGGACAGGCATTCATACGCGACTTTATTCACGCACCACCATCATCTCGCTTTTTCATCTTGGTTTATTGAGGTAAAGTGGCTTCAGTGTGCCATGTCTTCTAATATTCACCAATATCTATTTGGAAGCATGTCCGTCATCCTTGTAACTGGAGGATCAGGTCTCGTCGGAAAAGCCATCGAACATGTCATCAGCACTGAGCCCGAAGGTTCGAGGTTCGGAAAGAAGGCTGGAGAGACATGGATCTTTGCTAGGTCCTCTGAAGGGGACTTGAGGTGTGCGCTCTCGAGGCTAGTCGAAGGCATCGTTCATCACTGATCATGACCCAGAGACCCCGAACAGACGCGTAAATTGTACGAGAAGTACAAGCCTACTCATGTTATCCATCTCGCAGCACTAGGTAAGCTGCCTTGACATGCACTTTAAACTTGATTCCCCATCGAGATCATTCTTACAGTCGGCGGTCTCTTCAAGAACATGAAGTACAAGGTACACACTCATTATCTCGCCTCGCCTTTATCGATGAAGAGTAATGCTTTTGTTGCAGTTGACCTTCCTCCGGGACAACATCCTCATCAACGACAACGTCCTACAGGCGTCATATGAACACAAAACCCAAAAAGTAATCTCCTGTCTCTCTACATGCGTATTCCCGGACAAAGTCGAATATCCGTTGGACGAGACGAAGATTCACAGTGGGCCTCCTCATGAGAGTAACTTTGGGTATGCGCACGCAAAGAGGATGGTGGATGTTCAGAACCAGTATGTCGTGAATCATTTACTCTGAAATAGATCAGATCACTGATACGGGTGGAATGATTTCAGTGCATACAAGGAGGAGTTTGGGTGCAACTTCACTTCCGCCATCCCTACGAACGTGTTTGGGCCGCACGATAACTTGTCAGTTTCCATTAGCGCCTATCTTCATCCTCAATGACCTAAAAAAACTTCTCGACACTCGCAGCGATCTTGAAGACTCTCATGTCATTCCCGGCCTGATTCACAAATGCTATCTCGCCAAGAGTCAGTAGTTAGTCAGATCGACTTGATGCGAAGGCTCAATAAAAATGCAGAGAACGGCACACCGTTTGTCGTCTCCGGAACTGGGAAGCCTCTCCGCCAGTTCATCTTCTCCTACGATCTCGCCAAGCTCTTCATCTGGATGTTACGAGAGTACGACGATGTGGAGCCCGTCATCCTTTCTGGTAATTGCTTTTCACTTCGATTTCATACAAAACCACGTCTAACGCTTTTCATGTCAGTCGGGGAAGACGAGGAAGTCAGCATAAAGGAGGTTGCAGACGCCATCGTCAAGGCTGTCGGCTTCCAGGGTGATTACAGCGTAAGTCTGCGCCTTAATTCCTCCCTGGATACGCCTGCACTCTCTTTGCCCGTCTTTCCCCACTTTGTAACATCCCGATCTCATAAATCACCCATAGTTCGACACCACCCGTGCAGACGGCCAATTCCGCAAACCCGCATCGAACAAGAAGCTACTCTCCTTGACAGGCGGATTCCAGTTCACGCCGTTCGACCAAGGTTGTCTTCTTTTCCTCGCATTCATTTGTTTCCTTGCTGAAGCCGGGATACTTTGTCAGCACTCGACCTTACTGTCAAGTGGTTCCTCGAAAACTACAGCAATGCCCGCATCGGCAATGTCAAGGCGTAGAGGGACGACTGCTCGAGCATTCTCGCTGGCATAATTTTTGTTTGTTTTTGCACAATGCATAGATTTCATTTGCTATCGGATGGATGAATGAACGTGGTCTTGCTCCTATCGGTGCCTGCACCACGCTTTTGCACGATAATCATGTTTTCGGGCCTCGCGGGGTTCGTATGCCGTTCTTCTGTCCTCGTTTTGTCCTCGTGTTGTGTATGAGCAGCCTGATGGTCCGCGTATTGTTCGCGTTTTAACCTCGTGCACAGGACGAAAATTTGAATGGAATGAAATTAGTAAATGCGAAACCTTGCGAAACCGAAGAAAAAAAGATGATGAAGGTCCGGGCCGTCCAATGAATCCTGAGAGTGTATATGGAAGGTTGCTACATGGCTGGAAAGAGGGAGGACAGAACGTTTTGTACGGAAATCGGCGACAATTTTGTTAATCAACCATATCCTGAGGCGCGTCTGAAGGCGTCTAGTTCTGATCCTCAACAAGGCTGGCAGCAGCTTTGAGGTCTGCTGCAACCATCTCTTTGACGAGCGAATCGAAGTCGACGCGACGCTTCCAGCCGAGGAGGCGTTCTGCTTTGGCAGGGTTGCCCAATAGGAGGCTTTAGAGTTACATCGTCAGTGGGATCAAAGAGATAAGAAAACAAGATGCACGTACTCGACTTCAGCAGGACGGAAGTATCGAGGGTCGACTTTGACGACAGCCTTGCCGGTTTGGACATCGACGGCTTGTTCGTCGATACCGCTGCCCTCCCACCTGAGTTGGATGTTGACGGCAGCGAACGCCTTATCGACGAACTCGCGGACAGGGTGCGTCTCTCCAGTGGCGAGGACAAAGTCCTCGGGCGTCGGCTGTTGGAGCATCTTCCACATGCCCTCAACATAGTCGCGGGCTAGGATGATTTAAGTCATTCGTAGGACAAAAGCAGGAGGCAACCCAACTCACCATGGCCCCAATCACGACGAGCGTCGATGTTTCCGAGGTACAGACACGACTGCTTGCCGAGCGAGATATCCGCAGCCGCACGCGAGATCTTGCGCGTCACGAACGTGCGGCCCCGTCGAGGGCTCTCGTGGTTGAACAGGATGCCGTTGCACGCGAACATGCCGTACGACTCGCGGTAGTTGACCACGATCCAGTACGCATAGAGCTTGGCGCAGCCGTACGGCGAGCGGGGGTAGAAAGGCGTCGTCTCGCTCTGGGGCGTCTCGACAACCTTGCCGTAAAGCTCAGATGTGGAGGCCTGGTAGAACTTGACGTGCTTCTCGAGCCCACAGGTCCGGATCGCGTCGAGCAGGCGCAGGGTACCGAGTCCATCAACGTCGCCCGTGTATTCGGCCATCTCGAACGAGACCTTGACGTGCGATTGCGCGCCGAGGTTGTACACTTCCGTAGGCTGGACCTGGGCGAGGATGTACACGAGATTGGTGCTGTCGCTGAGATCGCCATAGTGCAGCTTGAATTTGTTGGGCCCTGGAGAACGATCGCATCGCATCGATCATGATAGACAGCAGAAGAGAAACACGCACGCTCATGCTGGTCCTCGTACAGATGGTGCAGGCGTCCAGTGTTGAAGCTGGACGAGCGACGGATGATACCGTGCACCTGGTAGCCTTTCTCTAACAGTAGTTCCGTCCTGCGACCCGTTTTAGCGTTGTAACCTTTGCTGACCACACGACCTACAGATAGGAACCATCCTGGCCAGTAATGCCTGCAATATTCGAGTTAATTCACCATCCATACGATCGTAAGGAACATATACCTGAAATAAGCGCTACTTTGCGCTTTTGGTACTCCTCTACGGACGGAAGGTTGAGCTGGGCAAAGGACAGGGCGATATCAGACATGGTGGTGGTGGAGGATCAAGATGTTCGTAGAAAATGAGGCGATGTCAACTTTTGATCTCAGACACTTGGGCATTTTTGCCGATCTTTACATTAGGTCCAGCGGCGATGGAGAACCGTCCCCGTTCTAAGTGCTCTACGTGCATAGACGTTCGGTAGGTAAGCAAGCACGATGCGTAATGCATGGAGGAAAGTTTCTCTAGAGGCTCTAAAAATATCTCCTACGTTCAAGCGCAGCGAGGAGAACCCATTTCCATTACTCGCACCCAATAAATAAATTACAGCTTGCAAATAGTACTCTATAACTAAGGCGGGTCCTCGTCTATCGACACCTACTCACATTCTAATCAATGTTTCGATAAATTATGACATGCGGGACTTGCAGCACGTAACGGTCATCGAGCTCCATTGATAGCGACAGGGCATTAAGCGGGCTCATGCATGGTCGTGGTGGAAGCGACGGGATTACTTCGCGTGCTCGCCCTTCTCCATGTCGTCCATCTTGACACGCTCGTACGAGCCACGGCGTGTCGAGGTCGTGTCCTTGTCCTTCGAAGCGGGTTGCGACTCTTGGTGCTTGACCCAGGTATAGAGGATTGACCCGAAGAGGATGGTGGCGATAGACGAAGCTCGGCCACTAAGTGCCGTGTCAACACATCGGTCTCAAGGCGGAGAGAAATAAAAATAAAATACGCACGTCGTGATGATATCATGGAAGAGCCACATCCCGAGGAGAGACGCAGCAACACCGCGCACCGCTGACGATACCATGTGTGTAATCGGCGAGGTGACCTTGATGGACAGCAAGCTTGCAATGCTCATCATGAAACCCAGGATACCCTATCGCAAATTAGCAATGCTGGCACACTAACGGGGATGACATACCGTTATCATTGAACCCCAGAGGAACGTCCTCAACGGGGACATGGAGCCCGCCTTCACCAGGAGCTCGTCGATGCCAAACAGGAGCTTCAGCACATCTGGGCCTTCACCCGCGAGAATGAGCAGGGGGAAAATGACAGCGGCGCTCAGGAGGTTGGTGTACCAGGAAAGCGAGAGTGCACTGCCACCGACGACCTGAAGACTTTGCTTGATGACGACGGAGTGGACTGCGGTAATGGCGGATGAGGCAACACCGAAGAACACACCGACGAGCGAAATGGGCGTGCCGTCGAGGAAGACGCCGATGAAAAAGCCCATGGTGACGACGGCGCAGCAGAGGAGGATACGCAGGGACGGGCGAGCGTGCAGGAAGATGAACGATGTGCAGACGGTGAATGGAAGCACGAGGCCTCGGGCGACCTGGTAGAACGAGGCATCGACGTATTTGAGGGTGTAGTTGCTGAAACTGGAGGGGTGTTAGTGCTGGGCGGGTTGCTTTCAGAGACGAAGTTGGCGCACCTTAGACCAAAAACGTTCAAGCCAACCATAGGAACGAGACCCTTGCATGTCGCCAGGTCGAACGTCAGCCTGTCTGGCAACAGGCGCATCGCGTCGGAAATTACGAAGAGGCCCGCTGCAATGGCAAGCTGTGCCCATAGAAAGAACAGCGGTGTCGTGGTCGTGTTTAGAACCCATTTGTTACTTCGAGAATGGTAAGCGTGGAGAAGGGATGCTCGGTCTGGACGACATACGCCATAACCATCTACAGCAGAATAATCTTATGAGCAAAGCTGGGACGGAAAATGGACTCAATACTCACCGACAACGCTGCAACGAGGTAGAAGACAACGACGCCTGTCTACGAGAGGGGTATTCAGCCAGCATTCAAAATATTAGGGCATCGAGGAGGCATACGACTAGCAGCTTCGACGCTGGCTTCGCCGGTGGATTTTGGGGTGCCATTTTCTATGGAAATGGAGAGACGACCGCCGTTCTGAATAACCGCCTTTTACGAAGAAATAAGTGGAGGTGGAGAAGAGGAACCAAGAAGCGGGCGACAGATTTCGTAAACAGAAATTCCGTGGGAAATGCCATAATTCAGGGTCAATCTCGGTAGCTGCCATGGACTCCTTCAATCTTGAATGGCTTTTCACCCCAACATAATCCGATCGAAGTCCTGTCAAATCCGCTTTCTCTTCGACTCCAACAAATTTCTAGCCCTTGGAACTGACTAGCACTGAAGATGCATTACTGTCTTCAAGTTCCCGAATTGGTTCCCCAATACTGTCGCGACAACGAAGAGGCTGTCTATCGTAGATCTCCGCGATTAAATCTCTCCCTTCACTTGCACAGACATGCCTGAAGATGTAGTTGAACTGCGTACAAGACGCTATAGGTCACAGCCCGTTCTTGTGAGTCTTCATTTGTCCTATTTTGCACAAAATACTGACTTCTCTGGACGTTAGTATGTCAAGCCCTCTATTCAAAGGCACGCCTTTTCGCGTTGGATGTACTATTCTCCGCGGGTCAAGGCTATCGACACCAGTTGTCGCGCCACCTTTCTCAAAATTTGAAATCGACGATAGTGTTTACGATGTTCTACTATCCGTTAGCGACAACGGCGACCGTCTTACCCAACGTCCAGGATATTGCATCGGGAATTTGCTTTTTAGAACAAAGCTATCCCTGCTAAACCTTCTCTTTAACCAACACGTTCGACATATAACGGTAGTCGACGGTTCGGATAGTGAGGGGGATTTTCGCTATGATCTAATATGGGCGGTACTAGCAGATGTTATTTAACGCAGGAAAGTGTCCACTCCAGGCTCAGAAAGTTAGACCTCTGGTCATTCTGGCTTCCCGACGCCGTCATGGTCGCGCAGATCGGTCTCCTTCCACTCGAGGAGCTTCAAATGAACCTGGAGCGCTTCAGCGACTTCCCTTCTTTGCCACCTCCGGATGACAGCCGCCGAGGCTATTTCCACGATTCGAAGCACGCAACCATCTTCGTGAGGAGCCCAAATGTCCTCTTGGACCTCATCGAACAATGGAACGCAACAAAGCTACAAAGCTTGACCGTTAACCACCCTCGTCGCTCTTTCATCTGGAATTTCGAGGACATTTTCAAGTTCCTGGCTGAATACCTGCTATCCGCAACGTTGCGATCACTTGTTTTTCGCACTGTGCCACCCGATGATTCCAATGTTCCATACAACCAGAATACTTCGGGTATCTCCTCCAAGACCCTTTCGCTCTTATTCCCGTTAAAGAACCTGGTGGATTAAACATCGACGTTGGAAGGCAAGTCACCTTGAAGGACGCCGACCTTGTCGCTATCGTATCAGCCTGCCCATTGTTGGAGGACTTCGGAGTATACGAGAGGGTGTTCGCGCCACTTTATCAGTGACAATTGGTCCCCACAGGCCCTTATGTCCTGATTCAAAGCTAATCTGTACACTTTAGGTTTTTTTGCCTCCAACTTCTGAAGGCTCGCTCGAAGGCCCGTTGGACTAGCACGTGACGTCTGAGTCGCTTCGCCACAACTTTGGCCAAGCGGGTGGCTCTTAAAGCTTGAAGCTTGAAGCCTCGGAGCTTGACCTCCAACCACTACTTAAACTGTACACAGCTACTTGCTTCTAGTCTGCAGCACGCCCTCGTAAACCCAGGAGAGGTTCGTGTCACTGTTGCCTACATGACCTACGATGGCTGAAGTCGTTCTCCCAAGTCCAGATGCATGCATGCCTCCAAGTCCCCGAATTGCTCTTCAATATCTTCCAATACTGTCACGACAATGACGAGGCGGAAGCTGATATAGCACCGCCAGAGGAACGGTCTCTTCCTGCACTTGCCCGGACATGCCGTTATTTTCTGGAGCCCGCCCTCGACGTGCACTGGCATACCATTTCATCCCTTGGACCACTCCTGTTTTTATTGCCTGACGACATCGTCAAGCTAGAGAGAGCTAGGAACGATATTTTTACTCCTGATTCCATTCTTGTGCGTCCTCATTCTATTTTCAGACGTACCCAATTTCTTAACTCTTCTGAACAATAGCACATCGATCGCAAGATTCAGAAGTCGGAATTCTCGCGGTGGATGTATTACTCTCCAAGGGTCAAGGCTATCGATACACGATATGTCGGAGGTGCTCTGCAATATACCCAAATTCCATGCTACATTTACGACATACTTCTCTCGCTTGACGACAAAGGCAAACGTCTCTTACCCAATCTCCGCGACATAACCGTTGAAATTCTCTGCTTCACGAGCAACCGAAGCTTCTTCAGCCTTCTCTTTAACCAGAGCATTCGCCGTATCGCAATCGTCGATGGTTCGCGGGTATCACGGAACGATTTTGACTACGAGCCCATCTGGACAGGACTAGCAGCCCTTCTCACGGAGAAAAATGTAGGAGGGTGTGTCATCGACCTAGCCATCGAGCTACGTTTTCGTGCAATAAATGCGAGCTTCCGTTCACCGCAGCCCCTTACCGGGCTGATACTCAGCTATTCCAGGCTGAAAAGGCTGGACCTTCGCTCATTCCAGCTCTCCGATGCCTCCATGGTCGCGCAGATAGGTCTCCTTCAGCTAGAGGAACTTCAAATCAATCTCGAGCGCTTGGATAGCCTGGACCCGCCTTTGCCACCTCCTGACAACCGCCGAGAAGGCTACTTCTCCAGCTTGAAGAGAGCCACCATCTTCGCGAGGAGCCCAGATACCCTCTTGGACCTCATCCGACAATGGAACGCGACAGAGCTACAAAGCTTGACCGTCGACCGCCCTGAGCGCTCTGTAACCTGGAATCTAGAGGAGATTTTCAAGATCCTAGGTGAACACTTGCCATCTACAACATTACGGTCGCTTGTTTTCCTCACCAGGCCCGCTGTTCAACATTCTCCATACAACCGTAATACTTCGGACCTTACCTGCGGCACCATGTCGACTTTATTCCCATTGAAGAACCTAAAAACGTTAAGTCTCTCCACCGGTGGGCGGGTCGCCTTCAAAGACGCTGATCTCATCGCCTTCGCGTACACCTGGCCACTGCTGGAGACCTTCGAGGCATACGAGAGGGAGTTGATTGTGGAATCTGAGATATCATCTCGTGGAGTCCTCTCTTTCGTTGCGGCGCTTCCACGTCTCGACCATCTCACCCTCCGATTCAACGCTCTTTCCCATTCTGTGTCTCTTGATGACATTCCTGCCCTTGGGCACCTGCGATCGTTGGATGTCTGCTTGAGCAGCGCAGATAACCCAGACGTGATTGCCCAGTTTATCCGGCAGGCATTCCCTTCTTTGGCCCAGTTTGTATTTGGATTGCGCTACCTGGACGGTGACCCCGGGGCCTCGTTGCGAAACTCTTATGTGAGTCCACAAGAGGACCATAGAGGGAAGGAGTATTACAATTGTTGGAAGGATGTTCTTGTTTTGTTGGAGCCTAGCGAGGAGATTCCGTCGTTATGAACTAGCGTTCGATACCCTTCCTTCTTTCAGAAAAAAATTGTGCCGATTTGTTGATATTGCGTTCAAGTACATATAAGTAGTAGGAATAAATACATAGATTTCTTCGAGAGTGTATAAGGGCTTTAGCGGTTTTAGCAGTTTAGATTCAATCCTCCATCCCGTACGAAGGTTGCACCTCGCGCAGCGCCTCAATAACACGAATCCAACATTCCGCGTACAGCTCTGATCGCGTCCTCCTCGCTCGCGTATGGGATCTCGAGACGCCTTCCTGTGAAATCAAAGGGCGCTACATAGTCCCAGCCGTATCCAACCACCGCAACAAAGGGAAAACATTGTGCAGGAATTCCGCCATCGGCTTACTGTCGTCATCATCGCTCAGTGCCCTCTGTCCATTTGGCATCTCTATTATATATCGATCTAGACGTAGAGATGGGATTAGCATAGGGTGAAGAATGCGACTGACTCAGAGCACATACTTCGTTATCTTTAGGACAGGTCCTCTCATATGTCACCTCCCTTCTGCTCTAGGCTCAAGGATGGCTGACGAGAAGCCAGCTATCCTGATCGACGAGGTGGGGAATAGTACGTGCCGAAGAAACCTTCGGGAATTGCTGGTGACTGTCCTGACATACCACCTTACGACAAGTCGATGTGTTTGGACCCCTATCCGAATGAGTTCTTGGGCTGCTCCGAGTTGCACTTCTGGGTCCAGAGTGGCGTGGTCCTGAAGCCCGTCCTCCGCTGAATTCAACCACGAGCTCATGAGCATCAATGATGATCGCGAGTGACCCTCTAAATATGCCTCGGAACGCGCGAGAGTGCTCGTGATGGCAGAAAATCCGTAATGAAACCTATTGCTGATTGAACGTCGTTTGGTCACAGCTACCAAGGCGAAAGCGACGAAGAACAGAGACAGCGAAAGAGGGAGAACAATTAAAATTAAAACTGGATGAAACGGAGGGTTAGGCGCCCAAACTTAAAATCGGGCAGTGATCAAGAAAATGGAACATACGCAGCGGAATCGTCGCAGCAACAGAGATGAAGAGAATCGGAAACGGAGTACTGTTAAATTTCTTGTAAAGGAAGTCGGTGATTATCCTGGTAGAAGAGGTCAAGCCTTGTGATTAGTGTAGATGACTAGCATCACCGACAGGAAGGACAATATGCAGGGGACAACTGCGTATAACGACAACATTGTCATCGCCTAATTCCAAGTTCCAACCCAGCGTCTGATCAGCAAATGGGCTGATTTCAGAGAGTCAACCAAAACTCACATAGGTCTTCCAACCAAGACCTGATTGGGAAAGCCGACTTCTCATTCTCCGCTCATAGTCGGAGAGTTGGACCAACAAGAGGGGTATGTCGTCCGTTGGCGTCCAAGACTGCGAAGGTATGAGATGGGGTCGACCGTGTTTGGCTCTCACGCGGGGCCGTGCAATA
>JANKHO010000333.1:0-26790 GCA_027627235.1 Agrocybe chaxingu | reverse complement strand
CAGCGGAGGAGATCCACGTCGACGTACGGCAACCTCTTGGGCGCACACCCGCGCTTCGGCTGCGCCTCCATCGTCCTCTTCCAGCTCTTCCCAAGCGGGAAGCTCCACCCTCTCGCCATCGTCCTGGACTACAAAGGCAGTATCGACGCATCGACCAGCGTCACAATCTTCAACCGCCGCCTGCACCCTGAACATCTGGCCGGCGGTGAGAAGACTGACTGGCCGTGGCGCTACGCGAAGATGTGTGCACAGGTCTCGGATTGGGCCGTGCACGAATTCGTCGTGCACCTCGTGAACACGCATCTCGTCGAGGAGGCGATCATCGTTGGGGCACAGCGGAGTTTCCCCGACTCGCATATCCTCATTACGCTGCTCAAGCCGCACTGGAATACGACGCTCTCGTTGAACGCGTTGGCTCGTGAGCTGATGGTACCCCAGATGATATCGAAGAACACGGGGTTTAAGGCAGGTTTTCTCCTTCTAAAAATAACATAGGATCCTGATCCTTTTGACTTAGCTCCCCGAACTGTACGAAGTATGCCGAAACGCATACGAAGCCTTCGACTTCACCGGCTCCTACGTTCCTGCCGACCTCGAGCGGCGCGGTTTCCCCCTTGCCCAGCTCGACGACCCTTCGGGCCCATTCCACAATTACGCATATGCGCGCAATGTCATCAAGATCTGGGACGTCCTTCGCCGCTTCGTGGCCTCAGTCCTCTCTGCACACTACCCCAACGGCGACGCGGACATCGTCGCGGACGAGTACGTCTCCACCTTCTGTACTGAGATGCAGTCGGCTCAAGGTGGTGGGATGTCGACGTTCCCGACTATCACCACGCTCGACGGGCTGATTGATATGGTCACGATGTGCATCCACATCGCCGCTCCCCAACACAGCGCTGTCAACTACCTCCAGCAGTACTATCTGACATTCGTCCCCAACAAGCCCGCTGCCCTCTATTCGCCGCTGCCCACTTCGCTGGAGGAGCTGCAGAAATTCGGCGAGACCGATGTGCTAAACGCGCTTCCCCTGAAGTTGCACAGTGCATGGCTCCTGATGGCTCAAATTCCATACCTCCTCTCCGCCGAAGTCGAGTCGGAAGACAACATTATCACGTACGCGGACACGGTTGCGTCCTTACGAGACGCGGTCCTTGCTCAGGCGGGGAAGGCGTTGCGTGCCGACCTCACTGCTCTCTCAAAGGTGTTGAGAGAGCATAGCAGGGACATGGACGACCAGACGAAGAAGTACGACGTGCTGGACCCGATCGCGGTGGCATCTTCCATCATCATCTGAGTTGTATTCAGTCATGAATGTAGCATATAGTCGAGCATTGTATCATGTTAGGAAACTTGACAGTCTGTAGGAGTGGTTCGGACATAATTTATCATAATTTATCAGGATGAAGTAGCTGCAGCCTGGGGTAACAATGCGGTATCAATCTGGGAGCTGATGTCCGCCAATAATTTCTTCATGCTCGCCAATCGTTGGGTTGCTATGAGATAAAGGGTATTTACGGGCCTGTCTGTCTGCAGGTAGCAGGCAAAGAAGGCTTACCTTGAGTCTCTGATGCAGCAAGCTGAGTAAGAAGCTGGCGGCACTCGTTCGTCTTGGAGGTCAACTCCTCTTTTTCTTCGAAGTAATAGAATGTCAACGTATATTCCTTCTGGCTATGCAGAAAAATGCATACTTTTTCGCTGCTCGGTTTCCAATTTACGAACACGCTCCTTCAGCTGCTTAAGCTCCTCCGCCTGCTGCTCCTTTTCCCCCTCCAGCCGGGCGACTGTAAGTTTTGCCGTGTCCTTGTCCTCCAACGTCTTTTGGAGCACGATATCCAAAGCTTCTTGATATTCGTCCTGGTCGATTGGGGTACTGCGCTTTGTTGAGGTGCTGCACCCTGCATTCAGTGTAGAACTTCGTTGTGCTGGGTTGTTGGAGATTGCACGCCTTCTTGTGAGGCCCTTATCCTTGTCTCGACCAAGTCTTGTTCTTTTATGCGGAGATGAAAGTAACCAGTCCAAATCATAGTCGTCGTCGTCGTCATCGTCATCGTCGTCGTCGTCGATATTGGTCGTTTCATTCCAGAAAGTCTACCCCCTGATAGAACAAGTTTTGTGCGTCCAGCCACGTTGCTAGTCGTCATGCTGGTGGTAGTTGGCCGTTGAGCAACTGTAGTTGTGAGCCGGGGAGGTGGAAAAGCAGGAACTTCTGGATCCATCGGCGACATGGGCAAGCTGAGCAACGTTGAACATCTATAACCTGAGTGGAACCCGAGTAAAAAACTCGTACGGGGCACGTGCACGCTGTCTGGTTGCGAAATCAGCACGGCCAGAGATGGAAAGCCTATATCCCAGTTTGGAAATGATTAATGAGCCATCAGGCTGGGACAAGGGACAAGGGACGAACTGAAAGTTCTAATAGCAAAGGCATTCAGGCATTATACTTGGCGGCAGAGTGGATGCTCCACAATTATCTGAGTTAAGTACTGTAATGATATGTCGGTCGATTGTAGGTAGATTAGCCAGTAGCGCTATAGCGTCGAGACACTGTTAAAATATCAGATATATCATATCTGGGGTATAAAAATTAAAATCATTGAGTTGATACTCCTTCCATGGGTTTCAGTGTCGTCTCGATCTGGCGGTTGAAGTTTGCCAATAGTCTCTTTACATCGGCAGACTGGCTTATAGCTGTAAGAGGTTATGAACGAAGTCAGCTATTTATATGTATCACTGGAAAGACAGCAAGTACCTTGAGCCTCCGAAGCAGCAAGCTTGGCTTGCAGTTGGCTGCACTCCTTTGTCTTGTCTGCCAGATGCGCTCTGACTTTGTAACGTATGCTAGTATGTCAGCCCCTGCCTCCGCGAAATGAGACATGTAGAACACGCACTCAATGTCTTCTCCTTTTCCAACCTAGTAATGCACGCCTTCATCCTCTCTGCCTCTTCCGCCTTCTCTCTAGCCTGATCCTCCAGACGCGCTATCGTGACTCCAGCCGAGTTCTTGTCCTCCAATGCTCGTTGCAACACGAGATCCAGCGCGGCCTGGTAGTGCGCGTCGTTGGCCGAGGTACTGCGTCTGGATACATTCGCCGATGCTGACGCGCTGCGCTTAGTGTCCAGTGGCGGTAGATTGGGGGACTTCGGGCCAGCAGAGCCTGAGACGGGTGCCGCAGGGCTGTGTGTTGAATCCCCTGGCGGGACGACTGGTTTCTTCGTCGTATCAACCGCTGTGGGTGTAATTTCTACGTTGTCTCTGATCTTCGGTTTCTTCAATGGTGGAGACCGGGGGTCGCATGCATCCACGCTCTTCTTAGGGCCAGATGGAATGAATAAACAAGACATGGCTCTCTTCAATGACGAGCTCTTCTCATTGAGCGCTGCAGTGCCCCCTTCGCGTGCCTTCTTTGGGGGCTCGGAGCTGTCAAACTGGCCGCTGACCATAGCAATTTGCTTCAGCTGCTTCAAGGCTCCTTGATTGTGCCGTGCTGCACGACCGCCACTCTTCTCGTACTTCTCTGCAGCGTCGATAAGGGATAAACCAAGATTCTTGGCCGTGTATTGGACGACGAAGGATTTCTTCCAGGAGCATGGTCCAGCGTTACCAACCCCCAAACAAGCCTTACAGCGCCAGGCATTCGTCTCATCCTGCAGACACGGCAGAGAGAAGGAGACACATCTTTCACATTTATCCTGGACAGGGATTAGAGGTTGAGTTTGAGGGTGAACAAAACGCCGACTCGCCTTGGGGTCGCGCCTTGCGAATTCTATCAATTCTTTCGACGTCTCGCATAGGATCGCCTTCACGTAAGTCTCATAATTCATGCCGGGGTATTTGCTGTTGAATAACAAAACCGAGTTAAGAGGTCCAACGACCATGAAATCTAAGCGCGATAAGCATACCTCGCTCGAGTCGTATTTAGATCTTCCCCATTGACATTCCCCGCATTTTTCGAGTTCGAGTAGACCTCGCCAAGGGCGGATTGTCGGTCTGCCGCAGACATTGGCAGCTTTACGGCCGGTAGTAGTGTTTAAGACCGCAAATTTATGGACAAAGGGAACATGGCTGGGAGCAACAGGGGAATGTGGGTGTAGCAATTCGCGAACGGGACCGGAAGGCCTCTGATCCGCCGGGCGCTGGATGGTTCTAGAAATAACTTCTATTGAGCCCGAGATTACTTTCGTCGGTTGAGCGCCGTAACAAGTCCTTCCTAAGTACATAGTCAAGTCCACAAAAAAAGTATGAGGCTGGAGAGCGACAGCATTCTATCGGCGACAAAATGCATTCGAGGAAGTTTTATCTACCAAGCCTATATTCTCATTTCTGGGGCTTTGTGGGCGCACCTTGTTGAAGCCTTGTCATGGAAGCAAATCACTTCTTGATCACCGCCTGATAGGCGTACGTCAACGTTGTCAGCCGTCAGGTTGAGGGGTGACGGCGGCGATTTAAGCGCCGAAGAAAGAACAAACTGTAATCGATTTAAAAACAACGGATGGTAGATCTAGAGTAGCACTGCGATGTCGAAATACTATAGAATTCGTATTACAATAACTTAGAGATAATTCATCAGGCCGGGGGGGTTGCGGCTTTAGGTATCAATGTCGCCACCATCTGGCAATTGAAATTTGTCAAGAGTTTCCGTAGCTTGTGCTGCCGCTGGTTCGCGAACCAAATAAGCAAGCGACACTTGGTTGATAAAAAGCAGGGATTACCTTGGACCTCCGTTTCAGCGAGCTTGCCGCGTAATTCGTCACACTCCGCAGTCTTTAGGGCCAATTGTGCCTTGACTTTGAACGCGTGTCAGTTTGCACCCAAGCCAAAATGTAGAATAAAAGGACACACTCAACGCCTTCTCCTCGTCCAGGCTCGCGTTTATCTTCTACAGCTCTTCCGTTTCGTCTCCTCTTCCAAACGTACGACTCTGCAGTAGGTATCGTAGGCGATTGTCGGATGCCTGCAGGTCCTTGAGAGGGGATCATTGTCTGGGTTACCTGCCGCGTCGTCAGCCAAAAAATCGTTACTTGCCCGGTTGGAGGCGGCTTCAGGGCGAACCGACGGCCTTCGATAGAGGGGCATGGCGGTGCAAAGCAAGCGTTACGTCGAGAGTTGCTAGATAGTGATCGCAGAGGGCAAAGACAACAAGAATCGGGGAATTCAGTGGTCCGACACCCAGATCTGGCAGTAGATCGACGGATGAAGCGCCGAAGTATTAGCGCCCATGAATCGTCCTCGACCCCCGACTGTTGAAACAAAAATAACCCAAAACATACCAGTCAGTATGCAGAGCACAAAGGTGTTATATTCAAGAGCTATATTTACTACCTAGCTACTGTAGCTACAAGAATTAACGAAACAGAGCGTTGCTAGACGCAAATAGGTCAAAGGTGGTGGTACAGCGTCCGCAGAACGTGAAGAGGAATCGTAGATACCGTAGGAAATCATGCCATAGCTGAGCATTGATGTCATGAATGAGGACGTGGTGGTTGGCGGGAGGACAAAAAGGTTTCCGACGTAGGAACGGGTCGAAGGGGGTTCGACTGGCGAAGAAGAAATGAACAAAGGAGCAAAGAATATCAAAGGAAAATATTGATACAGTACCAGAACAAGAAACCAAAAACCACAACAACAACAAAAAGGCAATAGGTTTGCCGGCATTAGAGACTACGACGGTTGGTGTCCTTCCTTGAGCAACCTATCTCTCACACGGTAGAGCGCAAGACCAAGATGATTACCACCACGCCCATCGGCGCCAGAACCCCAGAAGTTGTCATTAGGATCTTGGTATATCAGGCGCGCAGTGCCCGTCCCGAGGAGCGTCATTCGCAGGTCAGGATGTTGCCTAAACTTCTGGTATAGCACCTCATCCATCTACAAAGAGAGGAACTCAATATATGCTAACAGAAATACAAAAAAAAATCAAACAAAACTCACGAAATCCAGATACTTCTGCGACCAATCAGGACGCTGGAACTGCTGGTACGACATTGACAGCGGGTACACATCATGCACCTCCGGCGTGTTTCTGATCCGCTCTGCAATGTCCGGCCGATGGTCGAGGAAGCGTAGCGCTTCGTGCAGGTGCAAAGCCGATGGGTAGATCTTGTTCTGCCACAGGATCCGGTGCGGCGAGTGATTCATGAACATGTGTAGGTTAGGGCTTTCCTGGTCGAACCGAATCGCAGGAGGGCTGCTAGGCACCGGGGGCACAGGCGCTATCGAGGGATGCGGCGAATCATCTGCACCACCAGGAGGTGCAGGACCAGAACCAGGAGGAGGGTGTATGACGAAAGCGCCCTGGTCGGCCCAGTGGTGAATTGCTCGGTGGTGCCGGTGGGTTGACCGGGTGTAACTGGGCGAGTGTGGTGGCTCATCTGGGATGGGACTCGATGCAGGGAGGTACTGGATTGGAGCGGGACCGGTATCGTGCCAGCTGATGCCCCCGCCCCACTCTCTGGTCGTTTGTCGGCAGGCACGAAGACGGGAATGAATCGCACTTGTGGCTGCTCGGGCTCCTTCTGCTTATCCTTCCTGCTGAAGGCGCGGAAGAGGCCCTTCCCTGACTTTTTTCGTTTGACGGTGGGCTGTGGGTTCAGTGCACTCGCAGCATTGAATTGCCCGGGGCCGTACGTTGCTGTGAGGAGTGCTGTCGTTTGGGGTAGGGTGAGTAGGGATTTGTACGGTGTCATCTCGTAAAGATCTCGTGGCGGTGGAGGAAGAGGATTGCTGAGAGGTGTTCTCGGCCGCGGACCTGTAGGGCCAAATGCAGCGGCACTAGCAGGTTCTAGAGGGTTGAGAACGTCTCCAATATCTCCTCTAATAGGTGGGGGGTCGGGATACCGAACAGTAGACTGTCGGGATGGGGTGCGAGTATGGCCTGCTCCTGATCTTGGCCTGTCTTCTTCCTCTTCGTCATCATCATCCTCGTCATCTCGAGGCCTTCTCGGTACGAAGGGCGTAGGCGCTCGACGATTGGGACCCTGCGCAGCTGAGGCAGCTGTTAATAGAACACGGACTCCAGGGTCAGCATATCTTTGACATGAAGCATGAAATGGAACTGACGTCGTGGAGTAGGAATGACCGGAGGTCCGTCATTCCGTGACTGGGACATCGACCGAGCGCGGCGTGTTGGCGCTAACATGCCGTCAGGTCTCTGCAAACATTTTGACTGAAAGACAACTCACCTTCCTGTTGGCGTGGCCTATCCGGGTTAAATCCTCCTACAAATCTCTCCGACTGCCTCCGTTTCGATTTTCTTTTCCGATCTTTATCCTGGGGGAGCCAGTTGAGCATGGGAGGTGGCATCATCGCACCTTGCCCAAACTGTGCTGCTGGTGGTATGAAGCCTCCCTGCTGAGGAGGATAGGCTGGCGGCATGAATCCCGGAGGTCCATACCCCGGCATATAAGGAGCATATGGATTGGGATAACCCTGTGGGGGTGCATAGGGATATTGTTGGTACTTGCTGCTATTGCGTGTTAAGCCATATTTTGATTGTCCAGAGCCCATAGTTGAAGATAGCAATAAAATGTCGTGAATATAGGTGATAGAGAGCTGGCCTGTTGAAACGTCATCGACCCACCGTCAAACCGTCAGTTGATGATCGGAAACGAGGACATGAAAAACGTACGTGAATCCCGTCCGTTACGGTTACAAACAGAGGAAAAATAAGATAGAAAAATGAAATAAAGTACGAGGTGTAGCGTGAGAGGTAGCGCCGCGATAGGTGGAGGTGTGAAAGGGGGGTTAATGCAGTTTCGTCCAGTCAGCGGAATATTGAACCATGGAAGAGCATTGAAAAGGAAATTTCGCCAAGCCATGTGCTTTCCACGCGTGCATTGTTCCTTGTTTGCCTCCATTTGGCTCTCGGGATACCGGGACAGGCGGGCCGGAATCTAAATATAGATTCCTTCCGGAACTTGGATTGTGATTTAAAGGAAAATTGAAAGGGGTGATGATGATTCTAGTGAGATATTGTACAGGTTATCGAGCCCTCCAATGTTTACATGTAGCTTCAGATTAGAATTCAGAATGGAAATGAGACAAGAAAGCAAACATAGCAAGAGAAAAAGCAGAGCAAAACAGTCAACGAACAAGGTCTTTCAAGCATCCTCTTCATTGGCAATGGTCCAGAAACTTGGAGTGATGAACGTGAACTCATCCAGGTACCAGTAACTCGCCTTCTTAGATTTGCTCTTGCCCTTTTTCTTCTTGGGCGGCTCGACTTTACGCGCCAACTGGACCCATGTACCACCAATTCCCATACCCTCACGCAAGAGCTGGACTTGCTCGGGAATGTTCTCAATGAGCAGCGTGATGTCGCTATTGAGAGGGTCATGGGGCTTGGCACCGCCCTCGAGAACTGCTGGAGGCTCGACACCCTCTTCTATGACGAGGCCGTTGGACGTCTTCAAGATGGTAGGCCGCCTGAGGGCAGGCGACTCACCCCCATCCCAATCGATCATTGGGCCGAGAAGTACTCGAACAAATTTGTGCTCCAACTCAGCTTCGACGGCGGCGACATCTGGCTCTGCCGAAGCACCTGGTGGCGGGGCAGGTGGTGGTGGGCCGACATGAATGATGGACTTGATAACACGCATAGAGCGCTCGACGACACCAGGTGCATGGGTGGAAGAAAGGTTGGCAGGTCCTATGAGAGGATAAGTGGCCATGTCCCACGCGGAATCGTCAACGACGTCGCTGGCCGCTTCCTCTACTATACTTGTGTCGATTGGCTGGCCCCAGCCGTCCAAACCTTCCGCAGACGCGGCCCAAGGCGCGTCACCCGCTTGTCCCCAGGATGGGGCCCACGTAAGCGAAGTTTTGGGTTTATTCTCTGACTCTGTCTTCTGTTTCTTCGTCTGCGGTTCCACCTCCTCAATCCTCGAGGAAACCAGGTCCCACTCAGTCGGCAAGCCAGTCTCGACAACTGAGTAACCGTCCGCCTTTCGGCCCCAAAAGGTCTGGCATCCAAGGCTGAATTTGTCAGGCATGACCTTTGCAATGGTGGAGCAGTTAGGTATTTCGATGAGACCGGCGTTGATAGAGTCCAGGGAACGTCGGAGGGATTGTTCACAATCTGGGAGGACTTTGCTGCGGAGGAGGTATTCGACGAAGAATCTTATGACGCGCGGTAGGCAGTCGAGATTTGCGTCTGCCCTGAATATCTAATGAGCACACATACGCCACACAAGAGGATAGCATCATACCATATGTACCCTTTCGCCTGAGCATACGAAGATAGGAAGATCCTAATCGACTTCTCAGGATCGTCGAGGAACGTGGTAAGCTTCTCCTCGTTTGATACGATCTTTTTCTTCGGAGTAAAGGTATCAGTCTGCATAGAACTCGTGAAGGCACCGTCCGCTATAGGCGGAGTGTCCTCATTGTCTCCATCGTCAACGTCAGACATCTCGTTATCACGACGCGCGGCTTTCTTTTTTGCTTTCTTTGACTTTTCCTGTCCCAGGATATCTGACTCGGGAATGCCGATGTAACGCTGGAACTATAGCCCGGTTAGATACGCCACTTTAATTTCATTGGACGCGCGCTTACTTTCTCCCAGATGAACTTTGGCCCCGTCTCTGACGCGAAAGTGATCGGCCATATGTGGTCCTTTGTGAACTCGACACAAGCAGCTTGAATCCTTTCAAAGCGAGAAGCAGCCCTGAGCGACAGAAAGAAATACATTTAATTAGCGAGAATCTAGACAAGACCCAGACGACGCGTGGAAGAGGCATCTCCTCGCGACGGACGGAGAAGAAAGAAACTTACGGGTTGAGTCCAGTAACAAACTTCAACTTCTCCGCGTCCTCCCATTGTTCCCACCAGACCCTCGACGCGACCAGGCCCTTCTTGCGCGCCTTCTTGGCCTCGACTGCGCGTTTCCTCTTCGTGTTCGTCTTGCACTCGTCGTTGGTGTGCTTGACCGGCATCGTGACAGTCGGGATTCCGTACGTGTCGACCTCCTCGTCATCAGGTCCAGGGTCGACGCGTATACCCTCGGCCTTGAAGTCCTTGAAGGGCACCATCTGCACGCCCTCTGGCACTGGCGGGAAAGGCGGGAACGTTAGTTTATGTTCCCGCTTGGGAGGAGGGTAGGGTGACTCGTTCTTGTTAGAGACGACGTCAACATCCGCAGCCGACATGGTGGTGGTGGTTTGGAGAAGAAAGACGACGGAAATCGCCGTGCAATCAGCTGGATATAAAGCATTTGTTTATCAGGGCGTCTATCTTGAATTGGAGAAGCTGGAAACCAGGGTTGGTGAATAAAGTTTGCTAACCCGTAAGTGTCCCACGTCCAATACGCTTCGTAAGCGAGCATCATGCAGAATGAAAAGGAAATAAGGAATGAATAGAAAACTCAAAATGAGTGGCAAAGTATTTACATAGGTAAGGAGAGAAGTTGATATGACATGAATAGAAATTCAGAAAAGAGCCAGGAGAGAACAAATGACAAGCAAGGAACGCAATCGAGTTGGACCGAGAGTCTGGTGAAAGAGGGTCGGTTAAGCTACAAAATCCAAAACGCAGAACCAAGAAAATGACCAGAAGAAAGGAGCGTGTCCAGCCCACATCACCGTCAATTCCTTCAACTAACCACCATCGGCACCATGTAGCTTGTTGGCGATGAGGCCTTCGCAATCGTGTTCGCCAACGCTCTTCTCTTCTCCTCCCAAGCCCTCAACGCGCGCAGGAGCTGAATAATTTTGTCTCTCTTGCCTTGCCGGACGTCGTTGATGCTGACACTTCCCATCTTCACGTCGTTGTCCAGCAAAAAGTCGAAGAGTCGGAAAAGCCCATCGAGCTTATCGTCGTTGGAGTCCACGGGGAAAGCCGAGTCCGGAATAGGTGGCGACGATGGTCGGCCTCTGATCGACTCTGCGAGACGCAAAAGCGTGAGACCACCACACAGATACCCAGTTGCGTCATTTATTTGTAGGTGCTCCGGCAAGTGAGAATTAGCCCAATCGATCAAGGCATCGTCTCCGGAGTTTGTCTGATAGTAGGTAGATTTGTAAATAGAAGAATTGGGCCTATGCGTATAGAATACCAACCGCAGTTCGGATTGAGCTCGTTCTTCTCATCTCTCGCGACGGCCGTGGAGGAGCAGATGTTCTCCTCGGTGTAGGTGGAAGGGCGTCACCGACTGTCGAGCTCTCACTGCTGAAGAACGAATCGAGACGAGATCGGTCATCCTTCGCTTCAGAACCAGACAGACCCATCAATACTCGAGCATCACGACTTGAAAGCTCTCCTGGATTCTCTCGACGCAGTGCTCGCTGCGTAGCATCGCGAGCTGTCGGAGATGGAGGTCGAGGAGCGGGGTTCATTGCTTGGGCAACGATCAGGGGTATTGTGGGTATATTGCAGGACGACACCACAGGTTCTAAGATAATGATGAGCAAGTAACATGGCATATATGCACTTCACCACCTACTAGTGTAGTCCCGTCCGATCGTCGCTTTCATGATGGCCTTCATCCATTCTCGAATAACCGTCTTTTCTTCTGAGCTGAAGTAGTGTGTCTTGTCACTGTCATGGTCAATCCGGAAACCATATCGCCCCGGGTCCACGTTTTCGTCCACTGTAACTTTGTAGCCGACAATATGGATGTAACCTTTGATTCGGGTTTCCTGGACGATACAGTCAGCTCTCAGAGTAAAATAACACCAGAGGTATACGCACTGCTTTACTGCTGCTCTTGAGCCAGTATAGATGAGGGCCCTTGAGGACAAAGTACCGCATCTTCCAAGTATTATACCTTTCGCCTCTCTTCCTCATCCAACCTGTATGATCCGCTTCTCCAATTTGCTCAAGAATGCTCTGGCCTTGCTTGATCGGGCCCGAGACTCCATTGACTGATTCAACAGCAGCATTCGCTCCAGCGGCAGCCGCTGCGGTAGCATTGACATTCGAAGAAGTCCGCTTACGGAGGGTGGAGTGGTCTTTCTTCTCTTGCTTTGGAGAGGAGTCATTAAGAACAACGTCCTTAGGTGAATCGCTGGGCGTCGAAGGTCGATGAGAATTGGAAGAGGACTTGCGCATAGACATAGATGGCCCATGCAACCTTGGAAGACTGAACTTGCTTGACGACTTCTCCACATAGGTATCATCGCTGCTGGTGATACTGCTACAACCACCCAAATTCCACTCAGCTTCAAAGAATAAAAAATGATTAGGACACGAACCTCGGAGGCGGCTTCCGGCTCTTGCCCAGTGTACCAACAAATGTCCCTCCGAATATGCTCATCCTATCGCCATGCCTGCCTGCATCCATACTCTTCTTCGCACGAGCGTGCCTCCGTCCAACAGTAGCTTCTGTGTCCTTGGCACTGTCCTTATCCTTCTCCTTCGTGCTGCCTTTAGTACTGTCCTTCGTGCTATCCTTGTCCTTCAGGTCTTTGTCTGGGGTATCGCGAACGGTAGGAGAAGCAGCAGGGGAATCTTTGGACTTCGAGGAGGAATTGATGATGGAACCCGCAGAGTCGTGCGATCGACCAAAGAGGCGGCGGCGCATACTAGTGGCTGTGGGCGCAATCTCGCCCTGCAGCATGAGGATTCAGTCATATTCGTGAGGCGAAACAAACAGGAAGAGGTCGAACCTCGCTCATATGGCCTCTGTCTTCGTCCTCAAGGCCACCCGAGACAGCAACGATTGAACGAGCAGCAGAATCCTTCAGAGCACCATCGCTAGGCGATAGCTGCAGTTGGACAGGGCGTCCCTTCTATGAGAGGGCGACATAAGATATATGCATCGATGTCTAGCACATAACTCACCCCAGAAGGCGACAAAGCGTTTGGCGACATCGCGATGCCCAAACCAACACCACCTGCAGCTGCAATAGCCGACGCAACACCGTCCCCTTTGCCGTCACTCTTCGTCGTCTGCGTAGTCGCCGGGCTCTCCTGCACCGTCCCAAACGGACTCCCTCCATATGCAGTCCCATTTCCACTACCACCATACCCCATCGGGCTCCCAAGCGAGCTCTGCACGCTCTGAGAATACCCGTGTCCCGCGCCAGGGAACGAATGGTGACTGTGGCTCTGGCTCTGGGTGCGTGAATGCGTGTGTGTGTTGGATGTCGAATGTTGCATCTGCAGGGGCGAGGGGTGCTCGGAGGCATGGTGGTCCGAGAACTCGATGGAAGGCGGGCGCCGTAGGTCTGCGATGGCGTTGGCAATGCGCATGCGTTTGCCGAAGGCCATGATCCCAATTTCAGACTTGAGGAGGTTGACGTCGAGTTCGAGGAGGACGTCACCGGTGATTTCTTGCTCTAATATACAGTCAGATATCTCTGGAATGTACAGAAGAGCAGAAGGAACGGCAACGTACCGGTGAACTTATCACAGACATCTTGGTCGAACCCTTTGGCCTTGAGCCACTCAATGACTTGCTCCAGGCTCCACTCAGATGGGTGGGTCTTCCTCAAGTCCGATACTGGAGACAGCAACCCTGGCAGTGGTGCAGGCTGAGGAACGGGCATCGTGATAATGGTAGGCGCGGGGATCGGTGTGGGCATCGTCATCGCAGGTGCTGACGAGGACGAGACAATGCTATCATGCTTCGAGTGCTGGCCGTTTGGATGAACTATGGAAGGCAGCGTTTGGCCATTTACGGGCTGCTGTGAAGGGACACTGCCGCGTTTCTGCTCTGTGGAACCGGCGACTGGAGCGGCGGGCTCACTCGGCGTAGTGAAAACGGCAGCCACTGGAGAACGCGGCTTAACAGGTGATGCCGCCCTCTGAACCGCCTCCACTGCGATAGGTTGACTTTCCGTAGCCGTTGACGGGGGCGAGAAGACAGGGAATGACAACGTGGCTGCCGTTGCTGTCGGCATCTCTGTCTCATCCCTCGGCGGGACGACGACGTCCTTGTTCAAAACCTCCTTGGATTCCTGAGCCTCCTCCAGTAATTCAGTCTCGTCTTCCTCGGGAATATACGAATGATGTCGGTGGAACTTGCTGGAGCGCGTGAAGTTGTCCTCGTCCTCAGCATCACTCTCGTCACTGAGCTCGACTTCAATAGGTGGGGCGACTTCCCTCCGAATGCTGCCCTTGTCATCGCCCGACATCATTGCTTCGAGCTTCTCAGCTTCTTCAACTGCTCTCCTGGCTTTGGCTGCCAGTTTCCTCCTCGCGTTCTTGTGCCAATCTTCTCCATTGGCGTCGTCTGTGGCTGCATCAATGTCGCTCAAATCAAAGTCTGTGTCCGTCTCGGTATCGCCTCCGTCCCGAGTGCTTGCAAAGCTAAAACTCCTCGCTCCATCCCCATCTTCCCCCAACAGCACCGCCGCGACCGAGCTGTTCGATCGCCTTTTGCACATCCGTCATTGTGGCCTTCATCACTTCGCCATCAACCCCAGAAGCGAGGCGCAGCGATGTGTCTTCCCCGTGTGCGAGGTCGCTTTCGTAGCCGTCGCCATTGAGGAACTGGGCTGGAGGTGCCTTGGGTACCGGAGAAACGATCTTCGGAGAGTCTGATTCGTTCTCCTCATGGAGCGGCTGTAGGACGGACTTGCTCGTCGCAGCAGCAGTTGCAGAGGTATCGACAGAGGTGGAAGCGGAAGCTGCTGGGGGTGCTGGCGCAGTGTATGAGACAGGGAATAGTCCAACTTTTCCTGCTAGATTCCGACCCTAAGAAAATGATTCGTAAATGTGGGAGACAAAACACAAAGACAGATGACATACTTGCCACCAGCCGTCTCCGAACTGATCATCCTTCTCGATGACTTCTAATCGCTCGCCGGCACGGAAGCTGACCTCATCTTCGTGCTCCGGGGCGAAGTCGTGGAGAGCGTAGACGTATTCGGGCATTCAGGTCGGGACTAGAGCGAATAGAGCTAGGGTATTGGATTACGCAGCCGCGTGAATACGGGGTTTGTCGGCTGGGTTCTCGTGATGCTCAATGCTCGACTGGCTGACGGGTGAGTGTGATGTGGACGACGGTGTGTGTTCAACTGGTAAGAAGTGGGGGGATTGGGGGTGTGATTGAGTCTATCGTGTGGGATTTGGTGGTCGGGGGATATAAACCTTGTATCGTTCGGAATCGGTCTGTGAGTTTCTTGCGACTGTTCTGTCGTTGGTTGGTCGTCGACGGTCGTGAGAGGAGAAAGGCGTATCTGTGGGGATCTCCCTGGCTCTCGACAGTGGCGACAAGGCCTGAGAGAGCCGACGATGATGAGGGGAAGAGGATAACCTTGTCTCGCGCAAATATTGTCATCACACAATGATCATTCCGGTCCACGTGCTTTCACAAAACGCCCGATTTTCCAGAACAAAATTCAAACACCTTTTTCCTTCCTACAACGCGAGCATTTGGGGAACCCAAAATTTTCATTTTCTTCTCCTTCAATCCCTTTTCAAGGCAGCGCTCTCCCCTCGTTAATCGCCTTTGCAACCATGCTCGTATTCGGTCGGTTAAACGCATATCTACCCACCCCGGTCAGCATGTAAAAATCGACAGGCATTTTAGGGGCTTCGGACGCACCTCTCGTAGCTGTCTAGGTACAGCTGCTCAGTGCTACATGTCGCCTTGAAAGCCGGATGCTCAAAGATACGCTCCAACCAGGCATTCACCCTCTCGCCTTGTGGTAACTGGAATCCTCGGTAGTGCGTCAGGACAAGCTTCGCTCTAAATAGCCCTAACGAAAGCAATCCTCGCGTCAGGGCCCTGACGGCTTAGACGGAAAACCACTCACAAGGGCCTGCCATGATGTCTGCCCACCCCAGATCCTGCTCTCCAGGAACCCAGAGTCCAAGACCTTTCCGCAAAGCCTGAAGTTCGCCTTCACCTGAAGCACCGCCGGGCGCTAGGATTTCTCGTTCAGCCCGCTCAAGGAGCGCAACGAGACCTTCCAAGGATTCATGGAACTCTTTTCCGCCCTCGATCTGCTTTTCCTCGGTCTGTGCTTGGAGGTAGCGATAGAATGCTGGAACGAGATATCGGTTGACGTGGTCTGCCTGGAGGCGCACGAGACCCCTGGCATCTTGTCGTTCTTGTCAAAACCTTCCAGCCAGTAAGCAAGAGAGGCCACTCTAGCTTACATGGGTTCGTGATAGGAGGAAGAATGCCGCGCTTCGTCGTTGTAGCTGCAAGGCTGTAGATATACGGAACCCCGTCATCACAGGTTATATGCTCATACGAGGAGCAGGAACCTACTCCTCCAAGTACTCCAAAATAACTGTGCTCTCATTGAGTGATCGAGGAGGGGTGTATCTGTTAAGTCTCAGCCCAGGAACGAGGCCTTTCGGCGAGACTTCAAGGAGCTCTTGTGGTTTCTTGTACGGATCGACTTCATCTTTGCATCCCGTGGTAACGAATTCAACCGTATACTCGATATGTCACTCACAATACTAAACCATTCTTTCATTAGCTACGGACGATTGCCAAACCGATGGGCGAACCTTGTAAGGTATACCAAGCACCTCGAAGGCGACCCAGACTCGCTGTACAAACGGGCAGAAGCAACCTCCAAAGAGCGTTATGTCTTCATCTTTTTGATGTTTCTTCACCGTGATCAGAGCATCGCCCGTCGCTTCAGTGTGGTATGTTCTTCCTGTGTCCCTCTTCTGAATAGGGTCGTCGCTCATCCTGGAGATACAAGTCGCAGGTGGAGTTGCAATCTGACCATCATGTGGAGATAAGATAATAAGTACTCGTGTGAAAACTTGCTAAACCGGGATTCCGTTGCTCCTCTTGTCATAGAGCTTATCATCAAGACCACTCTCAGATCATGTCGTCGAATAAGTTTCCTTATACCCGAGCACCATGAATGTCACGGCCTGCAATCCATAACGGTTCTCGACTAGTATCCGGGATCCCTGCACGCCCTAGCCTCTTTCCTGAGGAAAGAAGAGATGAATTCAACAGAATCAACGCCACAGGATGAAGGTAACCATCCAGCGCCGTTCAAAACAGCATTGTGTTGCGTTGACCGTTCGCTTAGTGGCTCATATCCTGGTTTCGAACCCCATGGTAGCAGCCCCTAAGTACTTGGGCCTTCCCAATAGTCAATACCGACGCCAACGGCTTCAGCCTTCAAGTTGTCACTTCTCGTATTCTGCGACTCTCACATGTGAGCTACATGTAGCTTCACTACTCGTCTTACTCAAACCTTATACTTTGCAATTCATGTAGCAATGCTAATCTGGTAAGATCGTAGTTTGAAGCCTGTCTATCTAATGTCTTCTCCTTTTCGATGCACGTTACAAGCCAGTCACTCTCTTCGCCATAATACTTGCTAAAGCCTTGCTCTCTTCATTAGATGAGGGAGAACTGCTCTCCGAGTAAGCCCTATTTCTCTGTTGACTGCTAATCCCAATCCTGTCCATCCGGTCGGCAAAGTCCTTCATAATACACGCAAGAATTCTCGAGAGGCGCTCTTCAGAGAAATTTGAAGGAAACCCATAGGGGAAGTAGTATTTCCCATGAGTCCCTCTGGTCTGAACCAAGTCCTCAAATGCTTTCATTACTGCGGAGCATCCGCCACAAGAAAGCTTGCTGACCCCAATATACAGCCTGTTATCTGTCGGAGGACTCGGATCCGATAAAACAGTGTTGAGAATTTTAACTTCGCAGTGAACTGATGCCCATATATGTCTGGAGGATTGAGGGTATTTCTGGGAGAGTAGTTGAATGGTCTCTTGCACCAGCTGCAATTTGATTGCGCTGTTCTCACGTTTTTTAGGCTCAGAACCCTCTTTCTCGAAGTATTGCGCAGCTAAGTACTGCCTTAATTCGTCCCATTTAGCAGTTGTGTTTCCACATGTTGGAAGATTTGCCGTCGCTAATTCTTGCATTAAGGGGACCTCTTTGACGCCGGACGAAATGATGCTCCCAATCTCAGGAGCGGATATGCAAGCTGAAACCAAAGCATAGACATGGGAATTCAGCACCTTCACCTTGGTGAGATATCGTTCGAGAGTAAAGTTCGCAGCCTTTTCATATTTCTGTATCAAGGAGCAAAAAAAAGCCAAATTAGATGCTTGGAAAAGTAGGCTGAGATTAATGGCAGATGCGAACACGGACCTGGACTTTGTCTACCCCGGAAACTTTAGGCAATTTCTTCAAGCGATTTCTGGTTATAAGACTGTTCCAAGTTCCCAATGGCGTCATATCCCATGAATCTATAATGACCTGGATCTTGTCTATGACCGCGACGTGAACACTGCTGTTGAACTTGCGGTGAGTTTTGAATTCATCAAGATAGCCTCTAATCTGATTCAATCGCTTGAAGTCCTCCTCGGTGGGGAGATTTAAAGCTGCAGGTCTCTGCCGCTGCCCTGGATTGGACGTTCCACTCTGCATCATGTCTGTTATTTCCCTCAAGGCAGATACGAATAGGTCGAAGTCTTCGAGGCGTCTGTCGAGCCGGTCTGAGTGTTTGGGAAATGTATGTTCGTAGATCATGGCCCTGAGTTCTTGGAATCCGTTCAAGCCCTTTTCGTTTTCCATCAATGCCTCGACCGCTGCAACTCCCATCAATACCTTCCCGCCTTCTGCTGAAATCTTCTGGATAATTGAAACAAGTTCGTCGAGCTTGCTCCACACTTTCTTCAAGTGTACGACTGCTGGGCTGGTCAAATCAAGGTTATCATTCTCGGCAATCAGGAGTGTTCTCTCTTCAGCTGGACCTCCAGTTGACATCTGTGACGACGCAACCTCCCTAATTCCCAATGCCACAACTTCCTTTCGTTCTAGAGACACGGAAATACTTGCTAATGAATCGAGAAAAGTTTCAAGCTTGCTAGTCATCCCAGTATGTCCGCTGTGGCGAATGGTGGCAGGAGGGAGGGCCCTCTGCTTATGCCATTTCGTCTCGTACATGACAGCGGTGAGCATATTAATGAGATTTATAGTGTCGAGTTTTGAATTCTCCGTGGAAGTCGCCATGTTGTTGCTTGTATGCAGTTGGAGGACTGTTGAAGGTTTCGCGCTTGTCTAATTTTCGCTGCTTTCGAGTGGTCCTTATATATACTCGTACATCTTTTTGGGCGGCGTGGTTAGCTCGAGGCCGCGGCGGTGGCGATAGCCAAGTAGTAGTAAGCTGCCGCCGCAACAAGTACATTTATTTGACTTGATTTATGTTGTAAGCACTTCTCCTGCGCCGCTCTTCTTGCCTGATGGGGAAAAGATAAGCTTGAGGACCGGGGCAATTCGAAAGCCCGTTCTCTGTTCCTCTTTTAGCTTCTTTTAGCTTCTTCAAAACGAAACCTTCCGTCGCCACTTGGTGTCGTCACTTAATGGCATCCGGGCAAGACACGTAATCAGAGACCCTGAATGTCATGCTGATCACAAAAGCCGAGAAGGGCAAGTACGTACAGTGCCGCATTCTACCTCTGCGAGTTTTTCATCGCTCATGGAAAGGGAAGGACACTATATATTTGCATAAATGACACTTATGTTCCAAATCGATGCCCGCATTCTCTGGAGTTTTTCCTTGTTCCTATTTGTTTCTACTTTTGGAAACACGCCGCTTTAGGTTGCAGCGCCGCACACCAGGAAGCCTGGAAGAGCCTGGAAGCCCCACGTGGCAAGATTGTAACTTCGAACGCCACAACGCCATCCCGCAACTGACCTGCGCCACTTTTCTTCCTCGTATAAAATCCCTCCAGTTTCGCGAGAGCAGGTCAGATCCAAAGTTTTCCCCCAGCCTCTTATAGCCATGCCCAAATCGACAACGCGCTCCCTTGAGGCTGTCGTTGCTGCTCTCAATGTCATTCCCCCAAATAAACATAGAGACGAGGAGACCGAACCCGACGATAACAATGCTTTCACGGAGAATGATCTCCTCCCAAGAATAGCCGTCCTCCTGCAAAACGCAGTCCAACTCCCCGATGAGCAGAACAGTGAGCAAGATTCACCCATCGCTGTTATCGTAGATACGGAAAAGGTGACGATCCACTATGTCACTCAATCAAGCGACGAAGGTGCCAAGTGCGAGTATCTTCGAGATCTATGGAGCGCGATGCAAGCGATCGTTAAGAAGGCTTCTGTACACCTCCCAGACGAAGACCCTGTTTATGTTGGCCTTTTTCTTGCCCTCTGCAAGTATCACTTCCCAAGGTGGATGCTTGATCATCTTCGCTCAGGGTGGGAGGACTTTCAGGCGATGGCAAACGCTCTAATGGGCGACCCTCTGTTCTCAGGAGAGATCAAGGACAAACTGGCGACACTGTTGTCGTCCATGCGTGGTCCTTTCCAAAAGCCGTCTCCCAGTCTCGACGCCATGTCTGGGATTATTACATCTATGGCGACTTTTTACGTGTCCAAGGGTTTGAAATTACCCAGTAAGAAGTATTATTCGAATTGACATTGCCAACTTCTTCTGACATCGCATGTATCTATCAGGTACTTCGGTTTTAGATCATGAATTCGACATGGCCCACTACCTCCAGACTGCAACTAAACCCTTAAATCCCGTTTTTCACCTTATCGAGGTGGCTCGGAATGCTGCATCGCAGAAAATCTTCGACCTTCCTCTTTCGGTGATGCCAGTGAATCTGCCCGCTGCAGAAAACTCTGTCTACATCCCAACCTCACTCACTGCATGGGAGGAGACGTTGACCAAACTAGTGGCTAATAATAATAATAAAAAACGCACAATCAAGTTGAAGCAAGATTTCTCCGAATTAGTTGGCATGAAATATTCTGCGCCAGATGGAAAGGTTAGATGTCGTGTCTACAGTGAGGTCGCCCTCTTGGAGTGGATGCGCAAGACCCAGAGGATGTCAGGTGGGGAGTGCTGTGTCGCTCTGAGCACTCAGCCTTCCGTTCCCTCCATGATCTATCACTCGTCTCTGAACTTCGAACTTGATGATGAAGAAGGGGAATATCCTCCTCGGCTCGCATGGAACCCCTCCGCCATGGTCAAGGGGCATCCTTTCCTCTGGTCCCTTCCGGCCAATTCCGAAGACGACTTCAAGGACACCATGCTGAGGCGCTTGTTAGATTACCTAATGGAAGCCCTTGAGAATGCCGAACTCCTCGTGCCAGTGGCGGATGATTGACGTGTTAAAATAGACGACGCATATCGACGACGACGACGGGGGAATACGTTTGCTAGTGCAAACGGATGTCGACTACGGTACAAAAGGGCTACTTAAATACTGTAATACTGTACATAAAATGGAGCCCAATGTCAAGATAAAAATGTAACATAAGAAATGGTGGCGGGCGCGCATTGCAAACGCTCGCACAGCCTCGTGATATTCCAACATGACGTTGACGGATATTCAATGTACCTAGACAAACGATGTAAAATAGCGTTTGGATGAAGTTATAACAAACTCTGGTCTTTGTATGTGGCATCGGAGATTGCGGACCATGGTGACACCAGCAAGGATATATAGTTCAATACCCCAATGGGCAGGCACACTGTCAAGTATGGCCCCGAAATCATCGTACTACCCTCGGGGCGATAGTGGTCCATCCAAATGGACATCACTACTTTGCTGTGAACCTGCGCTGACATGACCAACTGGCATACAACAAAACAGGGTGGTGGATGGGGCGTTGCGTCGTTCGAGTCGGAACTGATTCAAGGGAACGGTAAGGAGCTCGAACCTCGAAGTTAAGATGGCACACCTTGGAGATGACTCGCCCACCTGCAGTCGATGTCCGAGTCAAAAGCCGTTCACGTCGGAATCTTGAGAGTTCGAAACTGCGAGGCAAATGAAGTGTCATATGCTACAGATGTTCTGTACACGGTGGTATATCTTTGTGTTGAGGGGATGTAGTGTGTGCATTCTTACAGGCGTCGGCCTAGAGGAAGCAGAGATCAGAAAGAGGCGGGAAAGAAAAATGGAAGACCAGAGCACAGCAAAGAGACGAGCAAGCGGAGTTGAGAGGAAGACAACACGAACAAAGAACAAACGTCCTAGCACGCAGGGAACACCGAAGGCCGGGGCAATTCACGACATAGAGTACAAAACACCGGCAACCCTCCAACCAGAATCCAAGCGAAAAAACTCGACGCACCAGATTCAAAATCGACGAAATATCCCTCTTGTTCGAGCGCGTGCTGTGAGTACCGTGGGCGCACGATCGAGTCCTTGAACCTTAGGCGCCAGTTCTCTATAGCATCCTTGTCTAGCCCATCGCGTATGCGGCACCACAGCCTCAACACCATCTACGCGTTGGGCCGCCGTGTGAAGTCGGACGTGCGCGTATAGTTGATAGGATTGTTCAGGAAGTCAATGCTCTGGTATTTCTGGAACGATTCCGGCGCGAACAGGTATTTCGGCGGTCAGTAGGAAAAAGATGGCGGCATACCCGTAATAAATCCTTCAAAAACACATTGCCAAGCGTATATATGTCCAACTTGAACGGATCGTACGGCTGGCCCTTAAACAGCTCCGGCACGTCGCCGTCGAACGTTTCCTCCAATGTTCCTCACGAGCGGCGTCGTGTTCGGCGGGATGTGGTAGCAGTTGCCGAAACCGACAAAGTAGTACCGCACAGGGAGGTGCTTGCGCTCGAGTGGCGAGATCTTCGTCATCCCGTCCGGTTCGCAGAAGTGGGACACGAAGTGCCAGCCGGTCGGGATGATCGACTTTGTGTCCATCATGATGTGCTCGTCTGTCAGGTTGCTGGAACGGGCGGCGGAGGCATATATCAGACAATCAGAGCCAAAGGAGGCGTTATCGGACGTACTGATGTGCGACGTTGTTCTCGTGCAGGAATGACAGTCCCTGTAAGGATACGGGCGCCAAATGGTGAGCATTCCGGGATCGGAAGAAGAAAAGAGGTGAAGAAACCGCATGCCTCGAGTACCTGGCTGACGAAGTAGATCACCGCGCAGACGGAGAGGAACTCGGGGTCATCGAACTTGCGTAGTACGGACATGACCATGTATTGGTTGTAGGGAGAGAAGCTGTCGCTGGACGTGTCGGAGACTACGTGGTTTCGGCTGCCCGGATCTCAGGAGATAAGTAACGAACTGTACACTCGCTGACCCCAGGAGCGCGCCACCGCACACATGGATCCACAGATCATGTGTCGCTTGTTATGCTTAGAAGAATAATAATTTGTGGGCGCCTTTACTATCCTTGGCGTGGGCACACCTGACACCCCGATTCGGCGATGCCCGGTGCCGCGTCGACACCAAACAATTCCTATCGTCCGATTCAACTCCCATCCTGATTTCCTGAGGCTCATGCCAGACTTGCCATTCTCAGTAAACACCATCATTGCCCTATGTGCAGTCCCACTGTCGCTGGCAGAAAAGTCTGCCACTCTGCCCCATTACCGAAATATGGAGAACGAAGTTAAAGATTACCCAAACTTACCCGTTATTGCGCGTCGGATGGCGTCTCTTTCGGAGAGGAAGGACCAGGATTTGGCTGTGGCGGTTCAGATAAAGAAGAAAGCGGTCAATATTCATTTCTACAGCAACCCACGCGACGAGGAAACAAGCCAGCATTTGAAGGAGGTGTGGGAAGTCCTGCAAGACATTTCTCGGGAAAAAAACCAGACCAGGGACGCCGGTCGTACGAAGCTGATCTCCCTTGTGTGGCGTTATCATCTTGAAGTGTGGCTAAAAGATTTCGTTTTGGCCGGATACCGAGGCTTCGATGCTCACATCGGGGAATTGCTCCAGCTGTCCGAATATTCCGAATATGCCAACGAGTTGAAGATCTTGCAAACGTCGGTGTCTACACTCGTAGATGTAATCAAGCAGGAAGTTCATCTCCTCGATGTCACGCAGTTGCTTGCTACTCTAAAGGCGATCCCCGAGGTTAAACAGGAACTAAAGAAATCTCGTGAGTCATCGTTCACAATTCTATGCCTGGCCCTAGTTAACCCATTGTTCGTCTAGCGAAGTTCAGTGTAATCGCTCAGTATCTCGACACCATCACGTCGATGGATAACCGTTATGCTACAAATGCAGACAATTTAGTCACATTTGCGCGGGCAAATAACAAAACTTTCAGTCTTCCGCTTCGGACCGTTCAGGCTGCGCGTTATTCGGAGCAGCAGAACCCCGAGGTCGTCTCCATTCCAAACTCGCCCGAGGAGTGGTATAACCACTTGCAACGCTACTTCGAATTTCAGGGCAAGACGGTCGAGGTGCAGACATCTTTCGCTGAGGAAGCTCACAAGTACCATCGTGAACACAACGGGAAAGTGATTCCTCGCGTCCACTCCGAAATAGGGCTCCTCCTCTCGCTGTATGAAGACAACGAGTTCAAAGATTCAGACGGGCCCACTTGCATTGCGACCCCAGGTTGCCCGTCTTGGGCTTCTCTGGCCTGTTTCCAGATGGTCCGTGAGTTTGACCCGTTTGTAAAGAGCCCTCCCGGACTTTACATTCCTAACTTTCTTCCTGGAATGAGAGAGGCTAGTTCAGAGGGTAGAGAATTTACCTTTCCGTGGTCTCTTCCCAGCGGGCTTTCCGAGCGTCTTCATGGGTTGGTCCTGGGCGGGCTTATAAAGGAATTGAATAGCCGCTTGGTACGCTACGGGGTCATCAAGGAGGTTCCAAAAGGGAGGCAGTAAATCCTGGAATTCAATTTGTCGAGGAAATGACGGGAGTAGCAGTGGCAATTGAGTGTGCATCACCAAGTAGTATCACCAAGTAGCAATCATTTCTTACATTTTCAGTTGTTAGACATATTTGGAATGTTGAAATGGCAGGTGTGCATGTCTCTAAAAATTAGTATCGTCTTTTCCCTGGATATGATATGATATGGTACTACACTGCGTGGACAAGACGAAAGCTCAATGATAGTGGCGGAGAGGCGGAAGCTGCCAAAAATGGACGCGATCAATAACTACTGCAGTTATATTCCTAGAGAGATACGAAAAGCCGCTGTTAGGCTGACTGGCGTATGGCTAGCTCTCTCAGTCTGTTTGCTGGGCCGAAGGCGTTGTCAGATGCTTCTTATTAGGTACTTAGTAAATATAAAGCAGGATGCCCGGAACCATTGCATGCAGCCGCAGCCTTCCTTCAAGAGTCCCGGTACCGGTTTTTGGCGCCAGAGATCAATTCGAAGAACTGATGATTGAGAACTTGTCCACCGTCCTATTGGACCAAGTTGGCGCTTACTTCGACGCAACGAAAGAATAACTGTCAATGACAATCACTCTTCTCAATCACGTCCGAACCGCACTGCAAACGAAAAGGAGGATATGTATCATATGCTACAAATGTACTGTACACGGTGGTATACTTGTGCAGAAGAGGAGGTAGCATGTGCATTTTTACAAGTGTTGACATAGAGGAAGGGAGAATTCAGAAAGAGACGGACATAAAAATGAAAGAGCGCAGTACAGCAAGGAGACGAGCAATGGGAAATGAGAGGGAGACAACGAGAACGAATGTCCTAGCAAGTAGAAGAGACCAAACCCCCAGCAATTCACTGCAAAACACCATGAACCCTCCGACCAAAATCCAAATGAAACAAAAGCCACGCACCAGATTCAGTATCGACGAAATGTCCCGCTTGTTCGAGCGCGTGCTGCTCGCGGCGCTCGAGGGCTCCTCCGAGTACCGAGGGCGCACGTTCGGGTCCTTGAACCTTAGGCGCCAGTTCTCTATAGCATCCTCGTCTAGCCCATCGCGTATCCGGTACCACAGCCTCAACACCATCTGCGCGTTAGGCCGCTGTGTGAAGTCGGGCGTGCGCATAGACTCGATGAGGTTGTGCAGGAAGTCAAGGCTGTGGTATTTCTGGAACGATCCTAACGTAAACAGGCAATCTGATAGTCAGAAGGGGGGAAAGCAGCGTACCCGTAGCAAATCCTTCAAGAACACATTCCCCAGCGTATATATGTCCAACTTGAACGGATCGTACGGCTGGCCCTTAAACAGTTCGGGTACGTCGCCGTCGTTCCCTCCGATATCCCTCACGAGCGGCGTCGTGTTCGGCGGGATGTGGTAGCAGTTGCCGAAGCCGACAAAGTAGTACCGCACAGGGAGGTGCTTGCGCTCGAGCGGCGAGATCTTCGTCATCCCGTCCGGTTCGCAGAAGTGGGACACGAAGTGCCAGCCGGTCGGGATGATCGACTTTGCGTCCATCATGATGTGCTCGCCGGTCAGGTTGCTAGAACGGGCGGCGCAGGCACATGTCAGACAATCAGAGCTAAAGGAGGCCTTTATCGGACGTACTGATGTGCGACGTTGTTCTCGTGCAGAAATGATAGTCCCTGTAATTGTATATGGGCGCCAAACGGTCAGAGTTCCGCGATCGGAATGAGACAAGAAGTGAAGAAACCGCATACCTCGAGTACCTGGCTTACAAAGTCGACCACCTCGCAGACGGATAGGAACTCGGGATCATCGAACTTGCGTAGTACGGGCATGACCATGTATTGGATGTGGGGGGAGAAGCTGTCGCCGAACGTGTCGTAGAACGGGACGACGTGGTTTCGGGTGTCCGAGGACATCCTCCGCGTCGAGAAGTACTCTACGATCTTTATCTGGCGCATTTTCTTGGGGTCCTGGATCATCTTGATGCATACCACCAGCCCGTCTTGCCTCCTTATCCCATCCAGCACCTGGGGCAGCTGAGGGCCACAGTGAGTACGTTAAGCCACAGAAGAGAACGAGCACGACGCACAATCTGCATGATATGGTCCTCCCCACTATGATAATGCCTCCCATTCCCCAAGCACGTCGGTGTCCAGTTGGGCTGGTAGCGCGGACGGAGCTGGTACCCGCGCTGGTAGAGGTATCCACAACGATCGCGCCAGATTTTCTCGGACGGGCTGAGCGTCGGTGGGTAGTAGACAGGTGGGAGCTCGAGGGGGTCCGGCTTCCTCCTCTTCGCGGGCGGGTATCCTGAGT
>JANKHO010000332.1:0-26798 GCA_027627235.1 Agrocybe chaxingu | reverse complement strand
TCGTCTCTCGGGATGCGACCTTGGCGGCCTTCTTCGCACCGGACGTGACGAGGTCGTTCTGCAGCCACTCGAGCGCCCCGGGGATGGAGCCGTTCGAAGCAACGAGGGCCTCGCGAGCTTTGGAGATGCTCACTTGTGTTTGCTTGCGCAATTCTGCGACGAGCGCCAGTGGGACCTTTGCTGGAGGTGGGGAAGCCGTCGAGTATGCATTACACCATCGTAAAGTCCTTAGGAAGGACGTTGGATGTCGACGAGAAGCGAAGGTCAGCATTTTGAGGTGGAAGGAGGGGAAGAGGGACGCGGTGCCAGGCCAGAAAAGTGACGGAAAGACGCGTGTGCCCAAAACGGTAATTCCTGCAATCAAAAATTTTGCCTCTTAGGGCTGAACCACGACTAAACGCCCGTGCGCAACGACACGATGGACTTCAAGGTCCCTCAAACGCTACCCCAAGACTTGTTGCTCATCCAAGAATGGGTTCAAGCGTCCCAACCTCCCCCAAAGGAAGAGACTGCACTTTCGCCTCAGGACACCTCGGCGGTAGACGACGACATCAAAAGCTCAGACATTGAAGACGAGAGCGACATAGACAGTGAAGACGAAATTGCGGCTGTTCTAACGAAAGGTGGTGCTACGGATGAAGACGAGCGACCTAAAGGCCTGCAACCGGTGTATGTTCATGCTTCTCCGCTTTTGCGGCCTACCAAGTTAACCCTTCGATCGAAGTTCAGAACCTTCAGAGACAAGCTCAGAATCAGTCTCGGACTCGGACTCTGAATCTGACTCTTCAGACGAAGAAGATGGAGAAGTTGGTCGTGATATACGCACACACCAAGATTTGGACGACGAAGAAGAACCAGTCCCAGCTCCTACCTCTGGCACATACTTCCAAACCAAACACGAAGTTCCAGAAGCCGATATCACCATCCCCGAAGTGGATAAGGTCGGGGATCATGAGGTTCTGGAGAAGGTCGGAGAGGTGATGAACATCATTGACCGCGCCGTCATCGTTCGTGGGCTTCCGTCTCAGACCGCGAATCGAGGCTCAGACCGCGCGTTGGACTCGGATACATTATTGGTTTTCGACGACAGAAAGGTCATGGGCTACGTACGAATGCCTTCATTCTTCCTGAAAACTGTTTTTCTGATACAATACCAGGGCAGATCTACGAAACCTTTGGACCAACGATGCAACCCCTCTATCAAGTCAAGTTCAACTCGTCATTTCCGTTGGATCCCGAGCGTGTGAGGGTGGGCAGAGAAGTGTTCCACGTTCCTGCAAAGAGCCATTTCGTGTTCGTCAGCCAAATAAAGGCGATGAAAGGCAGCGACGCCAGCAACGTTCATGACGAAGAACCAGCGGAAGATGAACTGGAGTTTTCGGACGACGAGGCGGAAGCTGCGCATAGATCACGTCTGAAACGCAAGTACGTCGAGTTCAGACGACTCTTCTTTGTGGGCGTCTGATCATTTTTTTTGTTCTTGTTCTCAGACGTGGGGACTCGAGAGCGCGTTCTGTGGCGTCCTCACAAGCATCTACTCCCAACCCAACTCTCATGAGGGACCGAGATCTTGTGGATGAAACCTTCTTCAGCAGAAACGCGTACGACGAGCACGGACCCTATGATGTCGACTACGCCACTGCAGGCCCCTCATCACGGCCTGCGCCAATGCCGTACGATGACCCATATGGTGATGCATATACTGCTCCGGACGTAGTGGAGAGAGAGGCTCGTTCTGAGGTCGCTTCGAGTTCGCATAAGCCACCCTTCGAACGGGGTCCAAAGCAATACGATCGTCGGCCTTATGATCGTCCAGAGGGCACAGGCCGTGGTGAATGGCGAGGCGGAAGAGGTAGAGACCGTGACAGAGATAGAGGTGGTCATCGGGATCGTGGTAGAGGCTATGGAACAAGAGGTCGAGGTCGAGGTTCGCAGCGCTATGGAAGCGAAAGACCTGCAGAAATGTTTCAAGGCGACCACAGTTCAAGAGAGGCACGGTCGATGTCTCCTACTTCTCTCGCCATTGCTCGCGCAACTGGACAAGAAGGGTATGCCCAGTCAAATCAGCAACCCTACCAGTATTCCTACCCTGAAACAAATTCTGGGCCATGGGGGTATGGACCGGTGTCGTCGCAAGAAGGTCAATCATTCCAACAACAGCAATTCGGTTTAGAACAAGACGATTACCAACCTTATGGGCAAGGGGTCATGCAGCCTATGCCGTTCGTTCAGCCGCATATCAATCCCCGGTTTGCGTCTGCGTTCGGGTTATCACTTCCATTTCAACAGCAACAAGCATACTCGCCGTCAACAACGACATTGGCTGCACACTCACCATCTGCTATGGCGAAGTGGAACGACGAATGGCTAGGCCCTGTTGAGCAACATTCCTCCTCTGCACCAGAGGAGTCTAAAAATAGCACCCAGTAGTCGTCTGACTTGCCATCATTATGGTCTTTGGTGGTGATTAGATAGGTGTGTACTCACTCACTAAAAATCAGGAATTTTTCGCGTGGTCTGAACCTCTTTCTTCAGGTTTTGAATATTCTTTAATATCGATCTCAAAAAGAAAATCACCGTCATGTTGAACACAACTGCGAGATGAGTTCACGAACGCATCGATATAAATATCTTTGCGGTGTCGGAAAGAAGTTCGCAAACATGTGGACAATAGGCCGATAACCTCTCTCGCACGTGGCTCCATGTCCTTTCGATGAAGACAGGCGGACGACTCGAAGCAAATGGTCGCAGGTTTCCCTTCTTATCAACAGTGAGATTCGGCCGCTAGGGGCCGCTAGGTTCTTCTTCCTCTAACTGTGAACACTAAATTGCGTCTGAATCTTAGGCTTGTCTTATCTTCATTTGGTTCATTCGTTTGAAACACTTGCCACAGCGTTCAACGTGCTTTATTTCCTGTCTGGGATTCCATTAGCACTCAGCGCATGTGCTTCTCACTCCGATGACCTCCTTACCTCTTCTTTTGTCCGTGCCATGCAGTATCTTCGTGTTCTTGCCGACATCCACAATTATCACCGGTGTCGTTGTGGGTGCTGAGACGTCCGCGACGACCTTGATTTGGGAGTAGACCATGGTGCTGATTCCCGCACCCGCATGCAGCAGAGCAATGTGCGTTCGGCCAGGTGCTCGCCCGTCCAGGAATGGTTTTGATGGATCCCAGATCGTAACCGCATCGTTCGACAGTCCACGGAGTACTTGCCATGGAACGGAGGCGATGCCTTTTTGGCCGATAGTGAGTCTTGCCCTCCGTTAATCTTATTTTGAGAGAAGTACATAACTACCGTTGATCGAGTTGTCCTCCTCTTTCCCTGCATTACTTGCCTCACTCCTCGCAGACCTGGGATCTCAGAAGCACCTTTCGTCACCTATTCGTTCAGGCTATTGGCACACAATGTCTTTGTGTTTCCTCTTCCTCGCTAACTTAATTAGCGCTACCCTTGCGACGCCTTTCTTGGCTGAAACCAGCCTGGCAGACCTATTTGGACGTTCTCAGTTGCTCACTTCGGGATGCTCGACTACTGGGACCGCGTCGTGCCGCAACACCTCGACGGTATCGAATTTATGCTGCTTCGAAGCCCCAGGAGTGCGATAACTCATCTTCATGCTAACGATCGACTTACCAGAATTTGTTTTACTCAGGGACTTTTGTTGCAGACACAGGTGGGTGGGCGACGATCCGGATGTCTGGACGGAATCTGAACGCCTCTTTCTGCGTAGTTTTGGGATACGAATCCCTCCACGGGTCCTAGCAACAGCTGGACTATTCATGGCAAGCCCTCATTTGTCCTGGATAACTTTAAACTAAGCTTAAATCTTGGTAGGCCTGTGGCCCGATCAGTATGTTTTCATGCAACACGACAGTCGACCTCTCTCATCATAAATCTAGTTGCGATGCGACCTTCGGTCAAAATTGCGACTCTTCTCGTACTTATACCGGGATCAGCGGTGTGAGTTAGCGTCACTCGTGTGAGCAGCATTACTGATACACTCTTGACAGTTACTGAGCGACAATGGTGCAAGTGACACTCTTGCATTCATGAAAACAGTAAGGCGCTGCGACGAGTTAAATTCGTTTTAATCCTGATGTGGATATCTTTTGCAACAGTACTGGGTAGATATCAACGGACAGAACGAACAATTTTGGGCGGTACGATGATTCAGTACCCACTTCGTATACCAGTGATTCCAACACGTTGCAGCACGAATGGGCGACTCACGGAACCTGCATGAGGTTCGTTAGTGCGTCAACCATTTGCTCGTCGATTAAACCGGTGCATTTGTAGCACCCTCAAGACTACGTGTCTCCCAAGTGGTAGTGTCAAAGGAGCCGAGGTATAGAAAGCAAAATGTTTGCTAAATGTACCTAGATCATGTTGACATTGGACATAGGCTGTTGCATTCTTCCAGACGGTCGTGAAATTGTTCAAGGTCGGTCGATAAGTCCGTAGCAGTAATACACGACTGACTCATTATGTCCTAGACGCTGCCGACTTACACCTGGCTCGCCAATGCTGGCATTCTACCAACTAACTCAAGGACTTTTACCCTATCCCAACTTACGTCGGCTTTGAAGAGTGCATCTGGAGTACGGAGTCTCTGATATTCAGGGATATCCTTACGCTAACATTCTCCTCGGTTCTTTTCAGGGCTTCACCCCGGCACTCGATTGCCGGTCAGGAACCCTCAATCAAATAAGCTGGTACTTCAATTTGAGGGGCTCTATTATAGACGGTGTTTTCGTTCCCATCAGTATTTCCCGATTTAGTCTTCATCTATTCGCTGTCTTCACGCAGCTGCTTGCAGATACACCGGAGTCGGGTTCCTGCCCATCTTCCGGAATCAAATATCCTCCCAAGAGTGGCACCCCGGCGACGACGACAGTAAGCAGAACCTTGTCGACCTTCAACGATTAGCTGATCGCAGGAACCCAGACTACTTCTGGCGGTGTGAGTTCACCAGCAATTCTTTGTCGAAAGCTCTTGCTAGTACGTGCTGATACTCTATCACCTTCAGGGAACAACCTCCGGGGTGAGTTATTCGAACAGGTCGTTGTCTCGGATCTGACATTCTTCAACTAGGTCCCTTCGAGTTTGCCTAGTAAAGCGACCATTCGCGCCATTCGGTCTGGCTCCACTGTTGGTGGGCTTTTGACTGCAGGGACATGGTCTACGCAAACATTAGCGACCATGACACTTTCCGGAACGACTTCAAGCTTCACCATGACATCCTCGAGGGGCAACTGCGGTCTCAATAGTGGGAGTCTGACGTGCGGAAGCGGGGTGACAGCAGCGACATTCTCAGCTGTGAGTTACAAGGTTAATTACACGCTGCTCGGTGCTCAGACTTTGCATCCCAGGTCTCTTCTGGTGGGAATCTTCTTTTGGCATCTGGTGGATCGACTGCTTTCACAAGTGAAGGGGTTCCGAGTGGCACGACTGTCTACACAGTCTACACCGGCAGTAGCCGTGCGCAGGATTATACCCTCTCGATTGTGAGCACCTAGGAACGAAGTATGTATGGCTTTTCGCGTATATTTTTGTATGTATGTGAACCCAGCACAAATCAGATCTCGTCCATTAGGACAGACGCCCCTTCGCACTTGACTTACGTCAAGCCTTAACACTCCTTAACACCGCTCTGTCACCGCGCTCCCCCGTTTCCGCCCTAGTCCAGGGCTGAAGCTTGTACTTTTCTACATTAGTGCTCGCTTTGGGTGAAGAGCTTCGTGGACACCGTACCAATTCGACTTATCCAGAATGAGGAAGAATGCACAAGGAATTTCTAGCGGCTTCAAGGCGGCTTTCTTATAATACGCATCTGTCGAAGTTGCAGTGAATAACTAACCCGGGCGCAGATAATTCAGCTATCGTCCATTTGCCATGCCTCCCCCATCTAACAGCCCTGCTCTGCACCTTCAGGTTCTCCCTGACCCTTTCTTTGTCGTCCAACTCCAACCCGGCCAGGAGATGGCCCCATGCATTATCAACGACCTGAAAAAAGGGAAGGGCAGTTTCTTTTCTGTGACAAGGACAAAGGACGAGGTTTCGTTGGTCGGAGAGGCGTATGCCTGGATGCCCGAATCTTATAAGGAACAGTCAACGTGGATGTGTATTAAAATCCAGGGGCCGATGCAGCATAGTAAGCCTTCCATCTTCTTGAAGAAAATCAAACCTGTTTATCACGTTGATCACTCATAAAGGCTTGACTGGTATAATGGCCTCGTTGACGGCCCCCTTGAAGCTTGCCAAAGTTCCAGTGTTCGCATTGTCGACCTGGTCAGTAAACTTGTCCTCAACCGTATAAGATACTTTCCTGATCATTAATTGGCTGTAGGAATACCGATTATGTTCTCGTCCCCACTGAGATGCTATCGGAAGCGGTTAGAACACTCGAACGGGATGGATGGGTGTTTTCACAAGGGATGCCAAAGAACGGTGTTGCGAGGTTATAGGTCATCTCAGTTGATAAGGCCTCTGTCGGGGCTACACCATGACTGTACTCTACCGAGTGGAATTATTTAACCTTTGTATTATACTCTAGTTATGGACGGATATTACAGTCTATGGCCAGAATGACAACGCTGCCTACGATCGAACAGTGGTTCCAGGAAGGGCAGAGGGGCTCAATATACTGACTCCTGGTCTTCTGAGTCCTTCACAGATTCCAGCGGCTTTGTTGCTTGAGGATTACTCTGGGGTTCGGCCTTTTCTTCCGGCGGTGGACCAGGATTTTCCTTCTCCCATATCTTCAGAGCCCTCTCACAAGCTTCCCAAACCAACCGACCTCCAAGCTCTCCACCATACTCTCCATCGTCACCGATCTCCAATACTTCCTCTTTCAAAGATGGTCTACCCTTGGCCTTCCTGCTGTGTGTCTTAGAGTCTTGACGACTGTGTTCTTCCTCTCGCAACTCGTCGAATATTTTGACTTTGACTTTGACAACGGCGCAGTCCGCGTAAAGCGACCCAGGTCGTAACACTTCTTCAGGCATTTCGAGGTGTGAAGCCTCGATAGGTCCTTGAGACTTGGTATCCTTCTTTTCAGCCGTGACTGAAGAAGCTTCAGCAAGGACCTTGAATGGCGTAGGCAGAAAGAGGGCATGTAGAATCGTTTGCATGGCAGCTGTTGGGGACTTCGTGAAAAGACGAAGTAAAGGCTGGAATATCAGATATCTAGTCAACAAAAAGACGTCAGATGGGGTTCACGTCACACAAGTATAACCTACAAGATCATCCCTAGATACGAGTATCCGAACGAGGAAGTCCAATCTGCGTTCAACAATGGAGAAATAGTATCGACTCGGCTGATACCAGGAGAGACGCTGGCGGTGGTGATATTCGACTTTTGCACCTTGGAATTGACAACGGGAACGGCGCTGGTGCCCTCTTCAGTACGTGGCACTTGTGTGGCGGTGGGCAGAGCATCAAGGACGCGCTGAAGATGTCGAGCAAAAACAACTGTTCGCAAGGACCGATGTCCTTCACGCAGGAACAAAGAGCTGGGTGCGGGCGATGATAGTTCATAGGAGAATGAAGGGGAGAAAGGAATTCCTGCAGCTGCAGCGTAGAAGGGATTTACAACGTTGATAATCCGGATGTCTCTTTCCACTGGTGCAACCAGCAGTGCAGGCAACAGCAAGGTGGAAATCAGGAAGGTGGCAAGAGAGCCCGAGTCTCTTATTTTCTGATCAATTTTGACTGAGCTAGTAGAAAAGATATTCGGAGATCCAATGTGTTTGTATTCATGCGCGAAGAGAATCGCGTCCAGCCGTTGCTCTTTACCGGTGAGGAATTTGGTGCAGAATGACCGTATAGAGGATGGAGACGTGAGGTCGCAATGTTCAGCAAATATCTGCTCGTTGGAAGTAGTTGTGCGAAGAAGGCTGATAAGGGTTGTGACGTTGGCGGAATCTATTGGGTCGGGGGACAGAGCAATGATATGTGTACCGCGTTGGGCCAGACTTTGGAGCAAAGTAATACCAAGAGGTGTGAACCCTCCCTATTGCATACCATCATCGTAGGCGGATATGAGGATACTGCACAGGACTTACCGTTACCAAGATTGTCCGGGCATGGAGGTCTCTTTCCCGGTTCGTCCTTCTCCCTTGCGAGAAAGCTCGGATGAACAAGGCAACGACGATGCCACCAGCAATGTGCAAAGCATACTGCGTTGGGAAGTAGTTTGAAACAACAGCCTGAAGAATTCCGAGAACCATTAGTTATCACCAGATAGGATGTAGCCTCTACCAGAGCATGCTTTATAGTTATGGTAAATGAAGTGGTGGGTGCTGGTGAAAGAGTTCGGACGCAGGGTTCCGGCAATCTGGCACCTGAGGTTCCGTTTCTCATCATAACATGTTGTCTACGTTGCATCAACGGTCGTCGGAGCGCTGCTTGGTCAAGCCGTATTTTTCAGCACTGCGAGGGTAAGAATAAGCAGGAAATTTTTATGTAGGTTTTTTTTTTTCACTAGGCCAGGTTTAAGCTGGAGTGAGATGGTCGCGCTCAGACCAGGAACGCGCACGAGTCCGTTTCTGTAAGCGAAGAAAAGCTTGGTCTCAACCTCCGTCATCTTCACCACCTTTCTTCTTCCTCTCGCCACCGCGTCTCCATTCATCCTTGACGCGTTCTCTTTTGAGGCGTTTCGTTGCCACCGTAAACTCTTGTCGAGGCTGATTCCAACGGTTGGCGGCAGATCTCCTTTATTCACGTTTGTCCGCATCAAACATGGATGGCGGTTCATCCTCAACAGCAAGCGCACAAAGCCGCCAAAAGCGTGTCTTGCCCACGCGATCTCGACGAGGAGGTCCTGGGGTGGGCAACTGCGAGCTTGATACCTTGATTCTGGACACCCATAAACGCAAATGTTCGTTTCGATATCTCTTGATTATATGCATTATTTCCTGAATGTATTTTGCAGTTGAAATACAACCATTGATCCCAGAAAGCACGAACTTCTTCCTTACAACCAACCCAGCCTTTGCCGCCGACACCGACTCTACAAACGACATAGAGTCCGGCATCCGAATAAACATAGTTCCCAATGAACGACACTTCGAGCGCCCTGAAGTCCTCAAAGCATACCGAGAGCAAGCAACTATCCAAACCCCGGAATTCGAGAGCATTGGAGAATCTTCAACCGTCGGTGGTCGCTTTAGACCTCGGGGCATGGAAGACGTATGTTTTTGTTAGATTTCTTCTAATCTTGTACTGAGCTTTCTTTCCCTGTATATTGCAGGAAAGTGCTGAAACCTCGGATGCAGCTTATGAGAAACGACACAGGAAGTTCGAAACTTTTGAAAAAACGCCAGCGCCTTCGCGAAAAGGAAAAACTCAAGCACGAGCATTACAAACTGAAAGAAAGGATCGAACAACTTCGTGGCATGGATGGGTCAGCTTTCATGAGTCTTTCGGCAAGCTACTTCACGCCCCCGCCTCCGACATCAGCTAGTGATGTTGAAGAACTAGTGGAGAGCAGTCTATACACAATGAACGGAGGAATACTTAACTCAGAAGGAGAAAGGCGGAGAAAGGAAATGCTTGATATGGCTATCGAGCTCGAAAAGCGGTACCAGTACCTTCTTCCCCCCGACAGAGTTCGCAAGCCTCAAGAACTAACAGGCTTCAGGAAGGATACGGAGAGTCGAGACGGAGAGGAATCAGACACAGATAGGATATCTAATGCTGAGGCGGCGAGGAAGGATACTGCAAGTCTTAAGCTTCGCATTGCTATGCGGTCCAGCGCCTCGAGCACACCAGCGCCATCTCCTGCTGCAGCAAAGCTCACAGTTCCCAAGAAGCCAAGAGGTACCGCCGGCACACCGAAACAACCATCAGTTGCCCGTATCGCACAGAATAACATCTCAACTCCTCCAGCTCCTCTTCCTCTAAGCGAGCAAAGTCCTCTCACCTCGAGTCCCTTTGTTGACGTCGAAATGGAAACACCCGAACCCAGTCGTCAGGCGACTCCTCCTCCTGCTGCTGTGCCCGAGTCACAACAAGGGGGAACAATGCCAGTCGCCCCAGCCCCAATTTACCGTGAAATCTCGTCAGGCATCACCACTTCGTTGGTGCCTGTACCCCAGCAAAACGGAACCTCAGGAAACAAAGAATCGCCGATCGCGTCTGCCACCGGCCAAGTGGCTGGCAAACCAGTGTCGAAACCCGCGGCTGATAGGCTACTTCTACCTAAGAAGAGCATTGATGTACAAATGGCGGATGATGGCGAGTCCGAAAAGGCTGATTCAGAGGGTGAACAAGATGAACTAGGACCGGAGGTTCCTGAAACGGTGTCCGGGCCTGAGGGAGCAGCTACCAACATTTCAATACCCACAGAGGGAGAGCAAGGTGACGATTCTATGGATATCGACGTGGAAACACATGAAGACGAAGTTCGGAACGAGGAGGAAATCTCGTCCGAAGTTCGCGAGCTTTCGACTAGGATGGAGCAAACAACTGTAGCGGAGCCGCCGGCTGAAGAAATTGTTATTACACAGCAGCCTGAGGCTGGAGAGGAAGGGGTGCCATTAACTGCCTCAGTTCCTACTGAACACTTCGAATCCATTTCAACGCGTCCTGTCAAGAGGAGAAGGAAAAACGCGAAGGTGCAGGAGCTCTCACCGTCCAGGACCCCATCTGCTCAGCCAGAAGAGACCTCTTCAAGCCGTGTCGGGCGCAAGAAGGCACCCAAAGGCTCGTATACCTTCGTAAACAGCGCTGGCGTCAAGGAAAATACGACATCCGCCATGCTACGTGCTGCTCTTCGAAGTGGAGGTCGAGCCCAACGTGGCACAAATTCTTTCGGTATTGCAACCCCCGCATTCCCAGAAATTGAGTTTGAATTACCGGAAGAGCTTCTTTATGGTGTTTACGAACGCCGCAATAGGGAGGCACAGGTGGTAGCAGCTGGGAACGCTGGAGGGAATGAGGATGCAGATGCTTCTAGCCCTACCGATGGAGAAGCAGCACCTGGTCTCGGAGATGTGGATGGACAGGCACCTGGTGAAGACGTACTTGCTCCTGAACCGGACACTGTTCTCAGCCCTGGCAAAACGGCCACACCAGTCCCCGAAGGGGTGCCTATTCAGCCAAAGGAGACTTCGTTGAGCCCTCCTCCTGAAGAAGTGCCAACTAGCTCTATTCGTGACGCTCCGCCTAGTCCTGGAAGAGAGGGTCTGTCTCCTCGTCGACCAGAAGTGGCACCCGTCATACCGAGCGAGTTAGAACCTGCGCCGAGTGGTGAAGCTGCCGCGGTTCCTGCCCCAGAAACTCCATCATTGGAAGCTCCTATACTCAGCGGACGTGGAAGAGGTGGAAGGGGTCGCGGTCGCGCCCGAGGTCGGGGTAGGGGTAGGGGTAGAGGAGCCCGAACGGTGCACAGTAGCCCCCCTCCCCCTCCTGAACGATCGTCTAGTCCCGAGGTCAACGACGGACCCACGCATCAAGAGGACCTCGCGAACGCCATCAACGCAGCGGTACAACAAAACGGAGGCGTTTCCGAACCAGACACGCCGCCCAAACCAGTTGCGAAGCCACGCCGGAGAGGACGTCCGCCGAAGAACAAACCAGTCGAGGTTCCTCCGCAAGAGCCCGTTCCAGCACCTATGGACGTTGAGCCCCCGAGGGTAGAGACCACGGAACAAGTACACATCGATAAGGGAGCCGAGAAGAGCGCTGAGAAGGGCGTCGAGAAGGATGTCGAGAAGGGTGTTGAGAAGGGTGTTGAGAAGGGTGTCCCTGTTCAGCAGGAGCCAGCGGAACCCGTTCCAGAGGAGGTAGTGACTGTTGAACCTGCTGAGCCCCCTGCACCGACCGAAGTTATCAAGTCGCCTGCCCCAGCAGCACAGACCGTAGAAGAGCAGCCCCAACCAGCTGTGGATGATGATGATGATGCAGTGTCAATGGAAATGGAGTCTCCAGAACCCGACCCCGAACTTGACATCACCCCCGTTGAAGAGATCGAGACGGGTGTACGTCCCAGAGAGCTATCAAGACATACGGATGATTTTGAGGAGCAACTCGAATGGTGATTGCAAGTGCTTTCTAGTATTGTTTTTTCTTTTTCTTTTTCTTCGTTTTAGATTACCCCCCTCTTTGGACCCCTCTGGCTCCTTTGAGCCTCTCTTGGACATTGATTTCGTCTTTCTTCATATGTAATCTATGACGAGGGAGGCTTTTTTTGTTCTTAGTCTCTTAGCTTATGAAGATATGTATGTTTCTCTCTCGGCATCTATATCAAACGTGCGTGATTATAACAGAATAAGTGCTAGAGAGCTTTGGCATCTACGAAGCTTTGGCTACCTGCCTAGCAGCAGGTGACACCGACTGAGAAACAATGTCGAGGGCATGTTTACGCTGTTGGATTGAAACGTCCGGCTGGTGCGCCAGGGTGAATTGGGCAAGCTTCACGGCACCGAGTTCTTCCAGCGATCGCGAGTAATCTTCTTGCTTCAAGCCAATGTACGGTGCATAATCTCCTCCGAGAAAAGGCGAAGCTCGATATGAAGGGAGGATAATCTCGCCGCCCTTCGCGACGAGGTCAACTGTGCGAGGTTTGACAGTGAAATCCAAAGTCTCTAGAAGGTGAGGAGAGATTGGCTCTGGGCCGAGGAATTCGGGGAGATAGTCTGGTTTGTCTGATTCGTTAGGTGCGATGAGGTTATCATCGAAGTCGTCGTTTACTTGAACAGCTGTGGTCCCAACTGGATTCGGTCGTCTTGTCAATTGCTTAGACGAGGAGGCTCCTTGTTGCTGTCGCTTTTCGCGACGGAGACGGTCCTCTCTTCTTTTCGCTGCAGATGCGAGAGCACTCTTCAGCCGTTCCTCAGCCACTACAGATGCTGATTCAAGCGTAGATTCATTCGTGATACCAGGTTGTGCAGCCTTCCTAGGAGCTCTTGGGGTGATTCTTGACTGGCCGGCTTGCCGGGACAGACGGGCTTCACGCCTCTTGGCGGTCAATGCAGCTACCCGCTCTTGAGATATAGTGATTGCTTGAGGGGGTGCCTTCAGAGTTTTCGGGGCCTGTTGGTCTGGTTCGGAGGATTGGGCGTCCTTCCCTGCACCAAACTGGGTCAAGCGACCTGCTAGACTTCTGGCAGGTGCATTCTTCAGATAGCTAATGTCGGCCTTGTATTGCCGAGTCCTCAAGCTGCGTATTTCTTGCGCGCTGGCTGCAAATACTCCCTTTCAGTTCTCTGTACTCTGCAGCCGAGCAAACGTTAGACTCACGAATGACGATGTCTCCCAAACGTTCGAGAGGAACCCTGCGACGAATTGGTAGCGGTTTGGCAGCATCGGTGGAGTTGAACCTGGCCCCCGTGGGGGCTGACGCGCGAAGGACGCGGACGCAAGAGGTGCCGACGCGGTGCATTGGTGAACAAGTTGCGGTCGGAAGAAGCGGGGAAGTCAGAAATTGTTGTGTGCGTATGTGTCTTTCGGAGGTTGTTGGGCTGCCGCGCCGTCCTCGCCTCAGCATGACGCGCCTCTCGTCCAATACTACGCTTCATGCATCCTCTCCTCGGCCGACTCATCGTCAACTTCGTTCTTTGTCTCATCTGCTTCATTGCTTACTCTTCGCAAATTTTTATAATCTGGCCGTGGTATGGAAGCACTGTGTCTATTGAGCTTCTTACCCTGCTCGTTCCTTTCAAGTGGGTGTCGGCTTCATCCCCCTCGTGCACCGTAAGGCTGAGTGGCGTGCTGTAGCGTCTTCGTCGGCTTTGTCCTATGGAATTACTTTCTCAGCGTCAACACTGACCCTGGGCGGGTCCCCGAAGGATGGGTTCGTTTCCTCAAGTCTTCTGTTTACCCTTGCCAGAGGGTTAATCGACTTTCCTCAGAAACCCGACACACATGTCGAGGGATATGAAGTCAAAAAGCTCACCGGTGCGCCGCGTTATTGTCGGATGTGTCAACAATACAAACCACCCCGAGCCCATCATTGTAGACAGTGTAATAGGTGCGCTTTGTCTCCCAAAACTACTTGCTCCTGGCTCACCTCTTTCAAAGATGTGTGTTGAGAATGGGTACGCCATTTTTACTTTGCGAAAAGTGCGCCTCTGATATCGATCATCCCAGACCATCATTGTCCTTGGATAAATAACTGCGTTGGACACCATAATTATGCTCACTTTATACGGTTCCTCTTCTACGTCGACGTGGCTTGTTCATATCATATCACAATGTTGACCAAGAGAGTGGTGTATTCGATGGGATCAAGATATTGGGTGCGTTAACTAACGCTTCATAGAGTGGCAAGCAGCCAGCTAACTCGTATCTCAGGATGAACCATCAACTATGGAACTCATCATGATTATCCTGAATTATGTCGCTTGTATTCCCGTTTTGCTTGCCGTTGGAGGCTTTAGGTTGGGTGAGCTCCTTGTGCACTTGAATTTTATTGACCTCCTTTTGCAGCCTGTACCATTTTTATAGCTTAGCGGGCAATACGACCACGATTGAGGGCTGGGAGAAGGACAAAGTCGCAACACTAGTTAGAAGAGGCAAGACCCAAGAGGTGTGTTATTGGGGATTAACTTGCTGTGCCTTGCTTACATCCCGGTCCAGGTCAAGTTCCCCTATGTGAGCGTACCTTTGCAGCGGTTTCATGACTTCATGTTTACGATGCCTCACAGGATCTCGGGGTCAGGCGTAACATCAAATCTGTCCTCGGACCAAGTCCCCTGCTTTGGTGTTGGCCGAGCCGGACGCCAGGAAACGGACTCAGATATGAACTCTCCAACAAGGACGGTGAGTGGAATCGATTGCATACCTTCAAGAACCGCGACGCGCACAACGAGGAAGCTGGACGCCTCGCGTAATTAGTCGTCTACATTGGTTCTCCTTCTCCAAAATGTAAGTCTATGTGCATCTTTGGAGTTCCATTCCTTACACACAGCTTCTAGTTTCGTATTTCTCATACACCTTTTCTCCACAGGGGAAAGCTGGCCTCCGAAGGAACCTTCGTCCGATTCATCCACCCAAAGCGATCGCGACAGCGCTCTAAATTCATCACCGTGGACTTACGAGAACGAATCCCTCAATCCGGCACTAAGGGCCACTAATTCACAAATGCGCGAGCCTCCTTCAGCTCGCAGGCGTCGGAGAAAGGCAGACCCCGGGACAAGTCCTGTGCCTCCATACCACCCCGACTATCAAGAAGTGCCAAATAGTCGACACGAGCCAGAAGTCTATTCGGAGGGAAGTGAAGGTTCGGATGATGAACATTCACCCGCGCCCACTGGGAGGGTTCATGTTCGAAGAGGCTCCGAAGGCTACGAAGTCCGTCCTATAGGGCGGGAGGAGATGCTGCACCGTTATCTCGAAGAGTTGGGCGAGGAGCCTGGAAGATACCTACGCTACATTCCACAGCCGGAGAGTGAGTCGGACGATGATGATGATATACCACTTGCGTACCAGGCGAAGAAGGTGAAGGCGAACTAGAATAAGGGACGGACATATTGTTATTAGTTGTACTTGAAATCTATTAATTTAGCTACCCTCGACATCCATTTCAAGGACTCTGTTCGATTGCGATTGATGATAACTACGAGTATATGAACATGTAGGAGATACTTTAGCATAACATTATAAGCGATACAATAAACATTGGAAGTGGGTTGAGCGTATCCACGACTGTGTTGTTGACAAATAAAAACATGCGAAACGAACAAAACATGCGATGCGTTCAAGATGATGGATGGAAAAAATGATAGTCCAAAGAGAATGAAAAAGGTGCAGCTAGCGCATTTGTGCTGAGGCTTCGCTGACGGTCATAGACAATACACGCTGGCAAATCTCGTCCGTTTGTTTCAAAGCGGGTTTGACCATTTCGTCAATTTCAGCCTTCACCCGTTCTTGATTCTCGAAGCAGCGATCGCGTAGAGCCCTAAAGACTGGGCTGAGGTCCTCATGCATTCTCGCTAGTAGGACAGGTTTGAAGTGCTCGAGTAGAACTTCAAGCGTGATCGGAGAGAACCTGGGTGATGGTGAAGAGCTATTTACACGCTTGTGCAGGTAAAGCTTTTTCAACTTGTCTGTCAACTGTTGAATTTGTGCTGTATCCGACTCTTTCCAGTGTTCGAACTCTTTAAACTGTTGCTCTGCCTGATGAGGGAATAGAATAGGATAGACAGGGAGGTTAGCACTGTTTGATCCCTGTCCAAAATGGTGCCAGTAATAGAACATACCTCCGCACATAGCTGGTTCATCTTCGCTGTCTCGGCCACCACCATCCCAATTTGATCCTCGAGATGTTTGGTTCTTTGAATAAGTTCAGCGGCTCGCAGCGCTTGCGTCGATACCTGGTCTCCGGCAATGCTTGTCCTGGCCACTAGGCGGTCAACGACTTCAAAGGTTTGAATCGGCTGTACAGCTTGCTCTTCGGAAGCAAGTTGCTCCCTGAGCTCCTCCATTTCGACATCGAGCGCCTCGTCAGCATTTGTGAACTTAAATGCATACACCTCCTCAGACACGAGGCTGACTTGGTCCTCGATTCTAGCGACAGCCTCATTGAGCTCGCTCCAAGACCACCTTCCGCGGGCACGAAGTTCTGTGCCCGTTACTCGTATGTCTTCTGGCTCGTCTTCCGGACTTTCGTCTCCTTCTCCAAGCTGTGCTTGTCGCTCTTCTGCTTTTTCCATCAGCAACCTTTTATGCAGCTGGAGGTCCTTAAACCATTCGCCTAGTTCACGTGTGTACGAAGCAATGACCTCCTTTGTCAGGTTCATGCTCAAAGGCGGGTGCTTCTCTGCAAGGTCGGGGAGGTCGGCGAGTTCTTGAATGGACCGGAGGAGTCGCTTCTGTAAACGCGCATCCTTTTCTGTGAATTTCGTTCTTGCACTATCAAGGAGCTTTCGTGCAGCCGGCGGGCATAGCTTGTAAGGGTCGGAAATCTGCGTCCGCTTCCATCGTTCCAGCTCATCTTCGGCACGCTGTCTTTGAACTTGCAGAATGACTGCATTCTGCATTTTCCTGAGAGAGGGGGGGGTTGGAGCACACGGTCAACGATCTTGGAGAGGTAACTAATCAAGACGTGGACTCACTGAACGATCTCTTTATGTAGAGCAGCCCTGCCTTTGGATCCACGATAATCCCTTGTGTACGGTGCAACGGCGGGCGTCGATGCCCTTGAACTGCTAGTTAGCTCGGCGAGAAGAGCCATAGTTCCTGGGTGAGATGCTTTGAAAGCTCCATCGATTGCGGACTTTTTCAGATCCAGTGATGAGACTCTGGACTTGTCGTGCCTCGAGGACGAGGTCACGGTGTTCGCTGGCTTTGAAGACGAGGAAGATGAGGTGGGTGTTGGAGACCGCGTGTGGAGGCGTGGTGGTGCATCCGGCTGTATTGGGGAGAGGTCCGGCTTGCTAAGCCGTGCAGCAGGCGCAGGTGGGGGCTGGCCCCATGGTCGGGGTGAAGGCTCGCGCATAGGAACGTCCTCGGTTGCCCTCTCCTTCCCTTTTCTACTCTCTGGCCGTTTGTCGCCTGTACCAGATAGCCACGAGTTACCACCGGTTTCACCATAGGATCCCCCTCCTGTTGGCACCTTGCTTTGAGTTTCACTGGTATTTGCGATACCAGAGCCTACATTCCAGCCTCCTCCACCCAAAGTCGACGTGTCGGCGATGACGTTGTCCCACCCACTTCCAGTACTCCACCCTGAACTCTGTTTAGACTCGCCCCATGCTGCACTTGAAACACTAGTACCCCATCCCCCAGTGTCTCCAGTCGACCATCCAGAGCTCTGATTGTCCGACTTCTTGTCTCGCGCAAGTGAAGTGTTCGTAACCACTTTATCCCATGCCGAACTGTTTACAAAACTGCGACTCTGCTGGGTCGAGGTGCCCTGATGTCTGTCCGAGCCATAGCTAGCCCGTCGAGAACTAGGATTGGCGAGAGGGGTTGCATTGGTGGAGGTAACTGGGGGATCCTGAGGATCGGGATCCCACAAGTTGGAAGTCTTTTTTTTCGTTCCTATCGCGAGTAAACCGCGATGGACCTGAAGGAGCATTCTAAAAAGGTGATACCGTCAAGATTTGACATCAACGAGATGGATTACTGTGGCATACCTGATATCTGCGAATAGCAGATCCCCAACGCTGGTCATCTGGATGCACAAAAGCGCAAAAATGTCCCTGGGGACAGCCACGCCCTATAGGAGCGCCGGTGTCGTCGAAAGCCTAGAGAAATTCTGTCAGTTTGCAAGCTCTCGAAAATCCGGCAAGGCTTACCCGACAGCGCATAGGCATTTTGCTCATTTGAATTTTATTTAGACCTCCGATAGATCTAAATAGGAGGAGGGGGAGAAGAGAGATCAGAGAAAAGCGGGCAAGCTCAAGGCTTCATGCACATGGTCCATGGAACTTGCAATAATTATTGAGGGGCGTGACGCGACTTACACGGTCACAGTCATACTACCACGGCAACGGGCGAGAAGTATCGGACCGGAACGACCCTAAGCCTCCCAACCTCAACCTGTTGCTCAACAGCATGTCGTGCCGAACACACGCGTTGATTGCCACGAGATCTCTCTCCTTTGCTGTGTAAAATGGCTGAAATTGCTGCCATTGTGCCTGATGCTCTGCTCATCGAGGTCTGCGTCGATTCTGTGCAGTCCGCCATCGCGTAAGGCTTCTCGCAATATTTAGCTTTCAGCGCTCACGACGCGTTTTCCCCTTCGTTCTTTAGCGCAGTCAAGGCTGGGGCAGACAGGCTCGAGGTATGCGGCAACTTGGGCATTGGCGGAGGCATTACGCCTACTCTAGGCCTGCTCAAATCCATCCAGAACATCGTCGATGTCCCTTTGATGGTGCGCAACCCTCGCTTCATGGGTTTCCCTGGTGGTGTGCTCAATTTTCGCCTCAGGCAATGATCCGTCCCCGGGTCGGTGATTTTTGTTACTCGAAAGAGGAATTGGAAGTTATGCTCGAAGACATTCGCTTCATCAAGGATCTCGGCAATATAAGAGGCTTTACGGTGGGAGCGTTGACCAAAGATGGACGAGTCGATGTTGAATGCATGAAAATGTACGTTGATGGGTTTTTCCATTCCTCTGGCAATTAATAGTGCCGTCCAGAATTGTAGACGAAATCCTACCTCTCGAAGGTGTGCAAGTTAATCTCTTGTCACCCCGCCCAAAATTCAGTGACACCTCGATTAGTCTGCTTTCATAGGGCATTCGACATGACTCGAGATCCTGTGGAAGGTTAGCCACGCGTTCATCGCGCTGAATGTGTATAAATGAGACTATATTATGCAGCCATGCGCGATATTTCCGACATAGGTGGCATTTCACGCATTTTAACCAGGTACGCCATACTCATGGCATTTCTTCGATTTGTTCACCCCCAGTTTAGTGGTCATAAATCGAAAGCGCCGGAAGCGCTATCAACACTGAGGACCCTCTTCAAAACAAGGACTGAGCTGGTCGAAGACGATGTTTGGGGATTAATCATCATGCCTGGGTCAGGCATTAATGCTAAGACACTGCCGACCTTGCTCAGGGATTTGCTGCCATTGGGAGTTCGGGAGATTCACCTGAGTGGCGGCGAATGGAAACCGGGAAGCATGACCTTTAAAAAGAAAGGCATGGGGATGGGTGCCAATCACGACACTGAATGGGCAGTGTGGCGCACTCAAGAAGACTCAGTGCGCCACGCAAGAGATGTTGCAGATTCTATGTGGGATGAATACATTCGTCTGAGTGCGGCGAATAAGGTGCATTCGCCATAAATGTACTCGTAATCCGTGGGTTGTGACGTCTGTCACCCTCTTGCTTTCCCGTTCACCTGGTATTACACTCGGCCCTAGCAGTAGAGTACATCGAATTTAATCAACTCACAGCACCCGCGCGTTTCGGAGAGGGATTATTGGTTTGTACGAACGGCTGACATGCTGGCCAAAGGAGGTCATGCGGCTTATCTCCTTCCCCCATCCGAAGGGACGCTGCTGCGCACGACGCCGATCAGTGCCGCCCTCTCAACACTTATGCCGCTCCGGCCAGCCAAGTCGATGGGAGGTGCATTTGCTGAAGCACCGGCGAAGTTTGCTGTGACCCAGTTGCTGACGATTTGCTGACGACGCCACAGGACGCCAAAAGAACAGGTTCGAGAACAACCGGACTACCCGAACGTGCAACAACTACATCATACTTAGACCTGATCTTATAAGCCGCGATCCTGCTTCTTTGCGTGTGCTTCCGCCGCATCGAAAAACAGGACCCTTACCGTCCTCTTCTCCGTCTTCCATGTCGCCGAAACCGACCTCCTCGTCTGAACGCGCGCGGACCCCGCCAGGACCTCCCCAGATATGGTGGGGCAACGCCGCCTTCTTCGTTCTTGTGCACGTCGCCGCGTTCGCCGGAGTGTATTACATGCCGCCCTGGAAGACGAAGAAGGCGACCCTCCTGCTCTGGTTTCTTACCTGGCAGTTGGCGGACTTCGGGTGCGTCAACGAGTTCTATCTCTATTAGCTTCTGCGAAGCTCATCATCTGACCGCTCAGTATTACTGTGGGGTACCACAGACTCTATTCTCACAAAGCGTTTCGTGCATCTCTGGGGGTGCGTATTGTACTCGCTATTCTGGGCTCGTCGGCTTTCCAGGGATCTATCAAGGTGGGTGTTTTCCCCAAACGTGTTTAAACAATTGATGAGCTTGACCCATTGTTCTAAGTGGTGGTAAGCTGTTGCTCGTCGTGTCTTGCACATCGTGACGTTCGTCTTCTTTCCGTGCAGGTGCCTTCGACATCGGCTTCACCATGTATGTTTTGCTTCATGAGTGTGAGCTCGTCCGTCCTGAGTTGTCACTCCTTTGGTAGAGATTCACAGATGACCCCATTCACGACCCGTAAGGCATGCATATCTTATTTCTTGATGCCATGATTAATAAGGGACTTTGAAGCTACGCAGCAACGCGAGGCTTGTTCTATTCTCACATGGGTTGGATATTCTTCAAGCCGACACATGAACGAATGCACCTGATAGAAAGAGATGACTTAGAGAGCGATCCAGGTGTGTCCCAAACTTCCATCAGATTTTGCTGCTGAAGGACCCAATTCTCCAAGTGGTCCGGATCCAACACAAATATTATGGTGCGCGTGCTGCTACCTAACCGCCGTTAACTACTAACAAAAAAGTCACCGCAGTTTCTTCTGCCCTTCTCTTCGGCTTCCTCTGTCCCACCCTTCTTGGTGCACTTTGGAATGATGCGATAGGAGGGTACATATGGGGCGGTCTGGTAGCGAGACTCTTTAGTAAGTCACCCTTCGTCTGGTCTTTTGGCTGTTCTTACGAGGGTTTAAACCAGTCTGGCACTGCACTTTCCTTGTCAATTCGTGGGTCGTTTAAGTACCTAACATCGAGGTTGTTTCAACATTGCGGCAGGTTGGCCCACTGGGATGGACTGCAGCCGTATTCTGATGAAGACACGTCCAGAGGAAATCTGGTGGGTGGCGGATCCTCGGCAAATTTGGGTGCATATACCGAATGAATTTTCAGATCCTGGCGCTGTTGACTGGCGGCGAAGGCAACCATAATTTTGTACGTCGTCCCGGATATCTTATCATGATACTGTCTGAAGTCTTTCCAGCATGTTAGTCCTTTTGCCACTACAAGAGGGAAAGTATTGATGCGTCAAATAGCACTCGTTCCCTCATGATTTCCGCTCTGGGCCATCCTTGCTTGACTGGGACCCAAGCAAATGGATAATTTTTGTCCTTCACAAACTAGGACTCGCAACGTCTCTGCGTCGCGTACGAAGCGAGGATCTTGGCGAGGCGCTTAGGTATATGCATAAAAAAACGGTTCTGGGTATCATCGAACCCGAAGACGATTCTTGGGATGGTCCAGAATGGAATATTGAACAAGTCAAGCAGTTCGCTCAACTGAAACCTGGCAGATGTGTGGTGTTGATCAATGGATTCGTAGTTGACGCCACCCTATACCTCGGTGAACATGTGCGTTTTCTTGTCCGTCGTGGAAGCGACGCGATTCTCACTTTCTTGCGGCAGCCTGGTGGAGCAAACATGCTTCGAAAGTATTCCGTTAGAATGCACAGTGATGCTGAAATGTGGCATGAGGCTGATTGGGCATTCAATGGTGGAATGAACACTCATTCTCGTGCAGCTCGAAAGAGGATGCGCGAATTCAGAGTGGCGAAACTAGTTGGATGATGGGCCGTAGAAGGGACATGTTTTGAATTTAGATAGCCATTTGTAGTCCTGTGGCCTGCTATTTCTAAGGCCAGCTTGTATTTCCAGTCTCCAAAACATAAATAGATGTCGGGAGGACAGACCCCTATTCGTCACACGTCCACAAGCGCAAATAAGTCGACATGATCAACGCGTCACATACACGTGACCTCCCGTTAATGGCAGGGGTGAGCTCGTTGGCTACACTGCAGCATCGTTTCACGTATTTCGGCCATTCTCCCACCCAGAACTGTCCGCCTCCAAAAAGTCCGCCGTGAAACACGTTTTAAATCCCGCGGCTCAGTTATACCAGACAATGTCGAAGCGCGAGCATGCGAGATTGAACGGGTTAGGAGGGGTTGACACTTCCAGGCATAAGCGACACAGAGGACCAGATGGATCGTCCTCAGGCTTGGATATCACAATGCCACATCCCATAGACGCCAAGAAAGTAAATGGTGCGCATAGTGGAAGGCCGGAGCAGGTGAAGGAGCAGGGACTGAAGATTTGGACGGCGGTGAAAGATGCGGTGAAAGAGTGAGTGCCTGCCTTATTCGTTCTCTGTTCTTTGTCGCACTGTTCGCCTCTGATTTTCTTCTCACAACCCCTTTGGCTTCGCTTCTGACGCATTTCACCCATTCTACTCTCTCGCAAACAGCGGGCGGTCGCTTTCGTACGATTTTCTTCATAAACCTCCGCGGCGCGACTATCCAGACTACTATGAACTCATCAAGCACCCGATCGCGCTGGACGATATCAAGAAGCGCCTCGACAACGGTAGCTATGCCTCTCTCGGAGCCCTCAAGGACGACTTCGAGCTTCTCGTTGAGAATGCAAAACAGTACAATATGGCAGAGAGTCAGATTGTCCAAGATGCGAAGGAGTTGCTGGTGAGCCTCAATCAAGTCTTGTCTCGCCTATGACAACTCCAATCAATTCTTCTTGTCCAGAGAATTGTTCACAGACTGTACAGAAAGATGGTCCCGAATGGTGACGACGAGGAAAACGTCAATTCTTTAGAGCACTCGATGAAGACGAGGATAGACAAGTTGATCAAGAAGAAGGGGCTAGGGTACGTTGCTTATACCTTAGGCAGGCAATATCTCTCTAACTCATCCACACAGCGATCGTGTTCTTTCTACGGAATTCATGGACTTTCCTGACAGGAAACTGTGGTCTTCCTATTACAAGACAATAAAGAAGCCTCAATGTTTCAACAATGTCCAGGTCTGTTGCGTCATTCTCCAGCGCTACTCATCTGACTCTCGCTTCAGCAACGCATTAAGAACAAAGAGTATCATACATCTGCCCAATTTGCCGCGGATGTCGAACTCATCTTTTCCAATGCGATGACCTTCAACCTGGAGCATACGCAGATCTGGGAAGATGCATTGACACTCAGAGTAAGTCACTTCGCATCGTTATTTCGTCGATGCAAGTTCATGTTGGCCTCAGGATACTTTCCGCCAACTCATGTCAGATCTGCCTCCTCCGCATGCTCTACAAGAATACACCAAACCTTCGAACAAGATCAAGATTAGACGACCTCAGCCCGCGCAACCGACTGCATCTACTTCGACAACACAGCCAGCGAAACACGAATCGGGGTCGTCATCTCTCCTTCTCCGTGTTCCAGCTGCACATCCCGCAACTTCTGCCAAAACTGCTTCTCAGGCACCTGCTATTGCTCCAGCACCTCCGCCCCCTACACTTCCCGTAGCACCCAACAAGGTTGCGCCGAAGGCATCGACTCCCGCCCCGCCCAAAGCATCAACTCCTCAGGTTCAAGCACAGGTCAAGCGAGCAACGCCTCAACCCCCCGTCCAGACGGTCTCATTCATCAATGCGACCCCTTTGCATTACCCTCAAACTGCCCAACCAGCATGCGTTCCTCCAGCTCCCGTTGTTGCGCCCTCGACCACAGCAGCCCCTCCCGTTCTTCGACCTAGTTCAGCGGTGAATGCCCACTCAACATCACACTCGCCCGCCCCCGTTGTGCTTCCATTAAGTCATCAATTGAAGTCAGTAACGCTTCGAATACAACCGAGAGATCGGGTTTTGACTCTCGATCGTCGGGATGGGGTCAAGAGCTGGGCAGTGCGGCTTGTTCCTGGTGAGACAAGTGTGCTCGTCAGCGATGTGACCTACATGCAAGACGACGAGGACGACAGTAGCGACGAAGAGGATGCCGATGCAGACAAGCACGAAAAGGATGAAGACGATATGGACGTAGATGTCGAGAAGGAAACACCATCTCCGCCTAGGAATGGCAAAAAGAAGGGAAAGGCCAGAGCCCGTGGACGACCACCAAAGGCTTCCACCGTCGCCGCGAAGGCTGCCCAAGCTGCGGCTGCAGCCAAAGCAGAAAAGGCGGCGAAGAAGAAGGCTGTAGCAAAGCTTGGGGAAATCCAGCTGAAGCTGAACACCTTCGTGGTCAAGGAACAACCGGAGAAGCCGGGTGAATGGAGTGTCTACCTACCGGTGGGATCGAATGTCATCGAAGTTGGTGAAATTGGGGGGATGATTTGGAAGGTTTATGCCGAAAGACTGGGTGATGTATAGTCCCGCCTTTCTTCCTTCCTCCTCCCTTCTTTCTTTGCTTTTCCATTCGGTGTTTTTGCGTTGGTTTCACATTCGTCGGAGTCATGACTTGTTTCCTGTCGCGTTTTTCTCTTCTTGCATTATCGTTATCTCTATTTCGTTCCGCTCTTGGCTCATCGTAGCCTTCTGTAATCTACGCTCTGATCACCATATATACGTGGCTGTTCTACCTTCTAATGCTATTACACCTGTGTATAACTTGCTTCGCCCACGTTCTGCGACGTAACGACAACGTCACTGCGCCACAATGAACAGAAACAGATATCACCACCAACAATTCAAATTCTCTCGGCCATTGGAGCGTCCTGATAGGAAGAAATGACAGGCTGTGAGCAACTAGCGACTGTGTGGACCCCCCGACTCGTGAATGGCGAAATGGTTGAAACATAGCTATTCGTTGCCCCCCGTCTTTCCGGGTCACATCTCGCAAGCCGTTCATCCGCCCAAACATCCAGATTTCTCCCTCAAATTTCCACGAATTACTTAGTGTTTCTTTTTGCTCAATATTCCTCGAGACTCTCAAATCTTAATTGGCCTCTTTCTCGCGATTCACGCTCGACGACTTGTCGAATATCTCCTCCCAGGAAAAATACTCGTCGCAGTACTTACATAAAAGGATTACAACAGAACCACCGTAAATTATAATTTCTAGGTCCCTATCGTCCTATCGAGCTGACACGACCATCAGAGGGAGACTATCTGGGGAGCAAGCCGACAGATGCTCGTAACTGTTATTTTTTTTTCTCATAGCTGGCGGTAGTTCATCACTACGGGACCACGAGATTCGTTGGGCTGACGAGATGCAATGCAGATGTTGAGTCAAAAGGCACGTCCATGTGAAGTCCGCGTAGCTGACGAAAGTTCGGAAACGGATTGACAATTGACGTGTGTAGCAGAAGTTTGAACGGTCCGAGGGATCACTCGCGCGTCTGACTAGAAATATGAAACGTTGTGGGCACCTGGAAAATAAGCGTCATCGTCGTCGAGTCAGGACCTCGAAGCTGACTCACCTGAGACAAGTGGATATAGTTTGCGGCGACATGGGGCTAGAATGGATTGTGATTATCCCAACTTCTTCAGGCACAATAATGAGATAGGTGCACCTCCTGGGGCGCCTCTTTGCTCCACCGGAGCTTCGCATGATATTTGCTAAATGCCATGACATTGGTATGCTGGACAATGGAAACGGCACTCTCTGTCTAGCCGAGTAAGAGTCATTATTTTACTGCATCGAAATCGCTCCTTGTTGGAACCGACGTAGGTGGATTAAATATTCCAAGGATATTTGGTAGCCGGCTGACCCACCTGTTTGTTCCGTTCACATCTCGAAATTGTCTTCACAGTCTTCTAAAAATTTGCTTAATCCCGAGATCATCGCCGTTAACCAAGTTACGGTAGTGGAAGAGCCTCTAAACTTGTTCTTCTAGGGCAGGAATCACCATCATGAACAAGATCCTGAGTTGTGTGATCCATCCAAGGAGGACACGGGTTTGACAAGCTCTTATTTTAGAGCATTCAAATTCGTGGCACAATATTGGTGGTCAAAGAGACGTTATCTCTCCGAGAAACCGTAACGAGCGGACAGTCGTCGCTCACAACAGGAACTGCAAAAGACCAGAAACACACGGCGATCACGTTCGTCAGTTCCAACCTGGTTCCAACGAATGAGGGTGTTGATCTCGAAAGTTAAAAGGTTTACCTCATTTCAAGGCTCATCGAAAAGACAAAAGGTACATGCGCCAACAATTTTTTTTTTCTTCCTGAGATGGCCGCGCAAAGCATGTGTAGATTATCGTTGAGCCTGGAGGCGACGAGGCCTGTTGGAGGGTGGTAAGGGTAATGGTGATGACATAACGCGGGAGTGACGGTTCGTTGATTGACGGCTGCTTACGCGAATAAAAAAGCGAAAGTGGGCTGACATTGGATGAGCGCTCACGAAAGAGTAAAACGACTTGTTTTATTGCAACAACGCCCAAAACATGCCACTCCCCTT
>JANKHO010000331.1:0-26870 GCA_027627235.1 Agrocybe chaxingu | reverse complement strand
AATTCGAGTGGAGGTGGAAGGTAGGGGCTGGGGCGAAGATCAACCTGGAAGCCGGGTGGGAGGTCAAGGTCCCAGGAGATACCCCCTTTGTTGAAGCTTTCAAACAGCTCTCGACGTGAGATACGTGAACAACTTAGGTTGAATTCGAATTGGGTTGAATCGTTCCTTAAACTTGTAATCAATGATAACAATTTACACTGTCTCGTAACAGTACTGGATCCTGATTTGTCGTTGAATGGTCGTACACGACCTTGTCAGATCTAAGGCGATCGGGTCATGGCCCACGAAGCCCTCAGGAGTCCTGACCAATCACCCCTACCGATTGACCGATGTGGCAGCCTCATGGTATATTACTTATGCGATCGTACGGACGCTCACAGACATCTCATGGAATCATATTCGCCTGTATTCTTGGCGGACGAATTTGAACCTGCCTGGCCTATTGTTCAACGTCACAACGAATCACAGCGGTCTTCCATTTTCTTCCCCAGCCCCGATCAGGAACAGCGTCCCATCAGTCACCACTTTGATATTTCACATCATCACATTAGCGCCGACCAGACCCAGTTCCCAAGTACCTGTTCCCGCAAAAAGTGAAGATTCAGAAAAATGGGAAATGGAGCAGAGGGGAGATCTGAACATCAGAGTGGAATCCTTACTAATTGTACGCTGTAACAGACCTGCCACAAAGCAAGACATCCTCTCCAGGCTGTCGCGGAGCGTCGCTCTGTAAAGCATCGCCATTTTCCACTGAAGATTATCATCTTCTGCTGAACTCGAAATGATCGTCACTCACTCTTGTCTTTTGCCTCCCACCAATAGCGTTTCGAGCCCCTAAACCACATGAGTCGATTACACGAACAACTCAGCAACAGTCGGACAGGGCCCAAGCTGTCGACGAACATCGTCGAATGTGGCTCCTCACTTCGTCGACGTGGACAAACGAGGGATCAATTGAGATAGATACCGGTAGTTCCAAGTTTTTTTCTCTCTCTGTCGTACTGAAAGAGGGTTGACTTCTCTGGGGCGCGTCTTGAACAATGGATCGGCAGTGCGTATAAATTAGGCCGTGTGACTCATGTCGATAGCGCCCCATAGTGCATCTTGGCTGTAAGCGCAGAGAAGAGCGCTGCCCCCTAACGGCCTCCTTTTCTTTGAGCATACTCGCTAGCCTAGGTCTTTTTGACAACAGTTATCTGAATACGCGTTCAGTGATTCGGTTTATCGCACTTATTTACGATTAATCACTGTAATTTATGTAGGGTATTGCAAATATCTACTCCAAGATTCCGAGCAGATCACTACGCCACAGAATCATTCTGTCAAGGCGACGGGAGCCTAATCGAGTTTCTCGATAAAACTGTTGAACTTCCCTCATCGTCTGCGCTGGCCCATCCCATGGATTCTCTTTTCGAGTCCGTCAGAATTGAGAACGAAGCGAGTCAGTTCGCGTTTCAAGACGGCCAGACGGGTGACAAAATTAGCCGAAGTCTTAACATGTCTGCTCGAAGCAAGCCGTCAGTGGTATTGTTCTTGTACATTCTCCAAATGGCCAACTGCGTCCGTGTCCGTAAACTGTAGATCCTGATTCACCGGGACTAAAGATAGCCACCTCCGGCCTACGTTCGGAGACCGCGTTGTCAGCGTCGGTTTCGATTGTTGAGACAGGAGCACATCAACTCTTCAATAGATTAGAAAGACAACTGAAGTGATACGCAAAACAAATTGTTCCCACTAAGTTCGTTTGTGAAAATCGCCTCATTTAGGGGAAGATATCCGCTAGAAGGTATGTCAGTAGCCGCTAGCCATGCAGTAATGTAGGAAACTTGCCACGGATGATGCCCTCGAAATGATACTCTCCTGAGTCCTCGGAATCGCTGGACGCCGCAGTGCTCTGGGATTGCTTTCGCCAATGAGCGCGCTTTTCGGCCGCGTCTGAACGCAAGATCACTCCGACGACCTGCTTGACGGCAGAGATAATGTGTTCCTCGATGAAAGTGTCCATTGCAGTCGATGCAGATGGCAACAAGTAAGGAATCACGTCAGCACGACAGCCACGAGTTCGGAATAGCGGGAGGCTGCTTGTCTGCTGCTTCACATATGCCTGATATGCTTCAATATACAGTCCGCACTGGAGGCAAGACAGCTTGGAGACACCAATATATGGATAAGGGACATCCTGGAGAGTATGGTGATGATTGATCAGGAAGCACTCGCAATGAGGGCCGTTCAATTGCTTGTGTCCCGTCAACTCGGGACCAATGGCCAGCAACCTCTCGTCTATGACAAGGGTACGGACATCAATCTCCTCTGAGACGTCCTCGTCCCCGTAGGCGTCCTCAAGAAATGAGCGGATGGTGGCTTGATCAGGGAATGGGATTTTAAATGATGATGAGCGAGCAGGATGGATAACGGTGACAAATAGGGGAAGGTGTTGTACGCGCCTGAACAACGACCCACCCGCCACTGAAAGCAAGGAGAGGGCGTGAACTGCGGGGCTCACAAGTTTTCCCATGTATCTGTCGAGGCTGAAACGTTCTCTGGGACGCCTACGCTGTTCGTTAGATGTCGAGCCAACTGTTAGACATGGCCGTTAGTACTTTAGGGACCTCGAGAATCAACATACCTGCTCCCATCGTCGCGTCAAATTGTTCTTCAGCCAGCTTCTCATACATGGCACTATGAGCGAGTGTGAGGTCGTCCTTCTTTGACGTATACTCTCTCTGGGATCGGATCAGAGATTGGTGAAAGGCGGCCATGTAAGTTTCTACGTCGTCCGATAGTGCGAAGAATTTGGTGCTTGCTGAATATATCTTCTGCGCATTCTCCAAAAGCTTGATGGTGCCTTCAGGTAGGTTGTTCCATGCATTGCTGGTATCGAGAACATTGAAGAAGATGCGACAGATTTCGTCTCCTTTCTGGTATCGAGCGCGCATCTTGTCCATATGCGTCTTGAAGAGGAAGATAAGCAGATCTTCTATGCGGTGCTTACGTTCATCTCCTTCCGACGTGCAGATGCTTCGCATCTTGGACCAGATTGTATTGATAGTTGCCTCTGGATGGCGACCCTCAGCGTCAGCTTTGAAGTGGTCTGCATTGTTTCCCGCAATGGTTATGTGAGAACTGGTTGCACTTATCCTCAACGTCATGGCGTAGACAAGACCAGCCTTTGGTTTAGTTGGTAAAAAGGACGCAATGGCATCCAGAAGCTTGGCAAGTTTTTGCATATCTGGATCAGAGTTGGGCGATGGCGACTCGCGAAGAGGTAAACGAGCTTGTGCGTATGCGCGTGGATTGCTCGACAGTGTAGAAAGCATGGCAGTTGCGATCGGGGCGGTGATTATCGTCTCTGCCATGGTGGCGGGAGTCTTGTGTCTGGATTCGAGGGCAGTAGCAAAGGTGCACACTATTCATTTTCGACCAAACCGATTTTGGTTCCTTGAATTTCACATTATTTCGGTTGTACAAAAGTGGTGCTGCCGACTGGTTTCGTTGAAACTTTCCCACAAGCCCCTTGACCTCGACGACCGCATTCCGATGTCCACAACCTGGAGGCCGTAGCCGCACCGCGATGGACAACGCCCAATTGCTACCACTACACTCTCCGAAGAACTTAGAAGTCGTGTATCCTCCAATGTCCTCCTCAAGACCGACGGAACCAACAGAACCACCTCGCGCAAAGGGGGTAGCGCGTTTAACAGTCCATATACCCTCCGCCTTTCGGGCCACCGCCAAGCGCCCTACTTCTATCTCGCCCTCAAGATGGGGAACACTAGAATTCAAGTTCTACTACGTGGTGGCTCTGGTAGCTGTGCCGTTGATGGCATGGATACCCATATCTCTCAGCCAGGGTGAGTGGTCTGAGCTTTATGTGGCAACGTTTTCACTATAAAAGTGCAGCGTCACACCCGAACTATCCCATGTATGCGAGAAGACTGAGCGAAGGATGGCTCCATGGTCGGATGGTGGTGCGTCACACCCGTACAGCTGGCGAATGACGAGCTCAAATTACACAGGACAACAGCGATGCCCAATACCGCTCCTTTCGTAGCAATCTCGGTCTCCTCTCTTTGGCTGCCTTTGGTTATCTTATTGTCAACTATATCCGCAGGATCTTATCTGCTAATTCCTTCGCAAACAACCTCTACCTCATTCCGGCCAACGTTGTCATCTCACTCGCTGTCGTCATCGCATTGCATGGGGCTAGCTCCCTCAAAATCCTCTTCATAATAATCATTAACTTTCTAATCGCGACGAAATGCGGTTCTTCTCAGATTGGACCTCTCCTCACTTGGGTTTTCAACGGTCTCGTGCTTTTCTTGAATGAGAAATACCATGGGTACTTTTTTGGCAGCCTTTCCCAGTCACTCGAATTCCTGGTATTTGTCTTCTTGCTGTGGGTGTAAAATGCGCTAATGGGACACAGGATGGTTTCTCAGGAGTGTATCCTCGATGGCACGTAATATTCAACATCACGATGCTTCGCCTCATCTCGTTCAACATGGACTACTATTGGGCTTGTAAAAGCCCGGAGACTGCAGATGTAGGTATGTTCGTGACTAGGCTGGACCACCAAATAACTCATTTTACTACAGCCTACCCCAACTACTCTGAACGAGAAGCATCGAACGTCTCTACCCCACAGCGATGAGTTTTATTCTCTCATGAACTATGTGGCATATATCCTCTACCCACCACTCTATATCGCTGGTCCAATCATCACATTCAACGACTTCATGTGGCAGGTGAGTTCTACCTCCGCCGCACCTTACTTCTGTCTGACCTTGCCGTGAAGCACCGAAAGCCTTTGTTTATGCGAACCCGCGACAACGTCATGTACCTCGTTCGATTCGTCTTCTGCTACCTGGTCATGGAGTACATCCTTCATTTCATGTACGTCGTGGCAATCAAGGACAGGAAGGCGTGGTTGGGTGATTCACCCGCAGAGATTGCCATGATTGGGTTCTGGAACCTCATAATCGTCTGGCTGAAGGTCAGTCTCGCCTATTCTCGCTGCTCGACAGACTAAATCAAGGCTCGAATCCACAGCTCCTTATTCCCTGGAGGTTCTTCCGTGCCTGGGCTCTGTTAGACGGTATCGACCCTCCCGAAAACATGGTCCGATGCATGGCCAACAACTACTCGGCGTTTGGGTTTTGGAGAAGCTGGCATCGCAGCTACAACCTTTGGATCATTAGGTGTGTGTTCGTATTCTTCAGCCTAACGGGGTATACAAACCTACACTCGCCTAGGTACATCTACATCCCTCTCGGCGGCACGAAGAACGTCTTCCTCAACACCGTCCTCATCTTCTCCTTCGTCGCGCTATGGCACGACCTCACCTTCAAGCTGCTCGCCTGGGGCTGGCTGATAAGCCTGTTCGTCGTCCCCGAGCTTCTCGCGTCCTATGCCCTACCAGCGTCCAAGTACGACAAACAGCCATGGTATCGTCACGTATGCGCGGTCGGCGGTGTGCTAAATATTTTAATGATGATGGCAGCGAATTTGGTTGGGTTTGTAGTCGGTGTGGATGGTGTGAGATTCTTTTTCTCGCAGCTGTTTGGGACATGGGAGGGATTGAAATTTATGGTCGTATGCTGCTGCTGCTTGTTTGTGGGGGTGCAGCTTATGTTCGAGTATCGGTATGAGTCTTTCCCTTCGGTTGTTTGAATTTGCTAATCGTGCTTCTTCTGCAGGGAAGAAGAGCTGAGACAGGGTATAGTACGGCGATGTTGACCCGCTTGTTGTTGGACTTCTGGTTGTATTTATGTTTGTGGTGGATATATTTGCTCTCTAATCGGCCTGCAGATACTGATAGCAGCCTGTGTGGTATGAGTGTTTCCAGCGTCTCTGGATGACGACGTTCCTCGGTGTTGCCTCAGAGCTCCCCTCGAGTCTCGATCACTTGCTCAAAAACAGAAAGATGGGTTCGCACAACAAAATATAGAACGAGTGACAAAAAAATGAAGACATGAAATCGATGGAAGTGAAGCATAGCTCAAAGATGAGTCAGCCTTCCGTAAATTCGTCTGCCATGTCGGAGCATAGAGTGGAATGGCCACGGGCCACTCTCTTTCGAAGTGCCGGAGGACGAGGAACAGGTTCAGCTAATTTCGCCATCCTGGACCAGTTCCTAGGAAGCTCCTAGATGAGTTTCTCTTCGTATCGCGCAACATAGAACAAAGACCTACAGGCTGCTGAAGATAGGGTGAGACTTTATCTGTCTGACTGATAAGCGAGCGAACGGATCCTCGCGCAACATCTGCCGGGCCCGCCGAGTCAGTGCGAATACCACCAAGCGGAAGACAAGGGGTACCTTCTCCAGGAAGTCATGTTCTGCAGCGGAGACCGTCTGGAAATGGATATCTTGCCTGCCAAGGTTGACCTCTACTTCAGGTTCGCCTGATCCTGGTTTAAGTGAACCAACCAACAGAGGAACCTAGATAATTCAAGTTGCCACTGGGAAAGACTCGACGAGAATCAAGGACTCACATAGCCCGTCACCATCTCATGGTAAATAATAGCTGCTGAGTAGTAATCCACTCCATAGCTATACTCAAGGCCCTGAAGGACCTCTGGCGCCGCGTAGAACGGAGTGCCATAGGTGCCCGAAGTCGTGTGAGGGTTATCGATGCTTGGAGTCAGGAAAGGGAAGTCGTCGCCGCCTTGAGCCCTCTTTTCTGTCCAGAGAGGGAACTCGTCTTCCAGAAACTCATCTTCTTCGCGCTCGAACAAGTATGCAATCCCAAAGTCAGCGACGACGAGGTGGCCATCCTCTTTGAATAGTATGTTCTCGGGCTTGAGGTCGCGATGGATAATTCCTCTCTGATGCAAGCCTTGGATTGCCAGAACCTAGCGGCAGAGACGAGGCGTTGGGCAAAGCCCGGAAAACGAGCAGAGGATACAGAACTTACCAATTCGGCTAGATAAAACCTGGCTAACGTTCGGTGGAAGCAACCTCCATGCGCGCTGACGACTTCATACAAATCTCCCTTGTTATAAAATGGCTAAAACCGAGTCATATAACGCAACAATATTAGAGCATCCAGACAGAACGCACCATCAAAATATAAAAACAATCCACGTCCCGAAACGATCCATAGAGCTCCGGATACCACGTCCCGTCCTGCAGGCGCACCATCGCTCTAATCTCAGACTCAAATTCCTCCTCCGAGTTGTCTTGTCCGAAAAGTTTCTTCAGCGCCATCGCCCTACCGGTAGGACGATGCTCAACTTGCATGACACACCCGAACGCGCCAGCGCCTATCTGCCGAACAAGTCTCAACGTAAGTGGGTCGTACATGTCTCGAAGCGAGTGCAAATTGGGCGAGGCCAGAGAGATTTGGATCTCTTCAGGAAGGTACTTGCGCTTTGGCGACTCCGAAGAATCCGAGTTGAAGAGAGGCATATCTGAGAGAGCAGGCTGCTGGTGCTGGACGGGTCTACGGGTGTGCACGAAGGGACGCTTGCGCTGTATGCACTGCTCCCGAAGGCGATCGGCTTTCTTCATCCTTTTCTCGTCCAGGCCCAGCTGGTAGAGCTGGGTCCATGTTTCTACCCGAGAATAGAAAGCCATCAAGCAAATTTCGGACACCCGAAGACCCCACTCTAGCCCTTCGAGGACTATAAACGCAAGCCACCGCAGGAAGACCAACGCAAATGGCTTCGCGGTAGATAGAAACCCAACGAAAACACCAGCGAAAGCCTTGACAGCTCCGAAAAAATCTTTGAGCGTCCACAGGCGAACAGCGTAGAGAAGAGAGATACAGAGCACAGAAAGCCACGTCGAAAGCGATGTCGAAGTCTCAACAACCAGAGGTAATTCCCCATAAACCCGAGTAGGGGCGGCGGACCAGACGCGACCCTCGTAAGCCTGCATGGATGGAAAGACCCTGGTACCCCACGGTTTCAGAGCAACATAGCGATGTGAAATCTTGACCATCTTGTAGCCTTCTGGACCCACGAAAGGTGGCAGTAAGGACGCGTTCCATGTCCGCCTTTCCTGTATTCTCAAGAGGTTGCTTGAGATGGCGACCTTGCCCACGAAAGGCTGGGTTGTGCTGAGGTTTGCTGCGTACGAGGTAGTGAGATTCCGCGAGGAGCAGGGCGAAGGAGCAGTTACAGGCCGCCAACAGCTAGAAGATCCCAGCTCCGCCTGATAGGTTTTGTAAAGAGCCGTCGCGGAAGCCAGCAGAAGAGCAGCGACAGACTGGCTTTTCATACTATCCGCTCCCGGTGTCTGGCGGGTTAGCAGAAGCACAGAACACATTCTCTGCACCCGGGTTGTCACTCCTTGATCAAAATCGGGCAATCGGGAGGTACGTCAACGATCTTAGCTGTACATAGCATATATGCGCGTTTTCATTGGATTGGACGCATTTACAGAAGATGGAATCGGCGAATACAAGATCATAGAAACAGACACGACAGTTGAAGGGAGAAAGCAACGAAAGCAAGCATAAAAAGCGGCAGCAGCAAGTTTAAACAGTAAGTCCGTATTTCTGATCCACAGGGTCGTCTCCTTCCAGCATGCTGACAACCAGGTTATCCAACTTGCGAGTCGCCAAGATCTCAGAGAGGCGTTCGACCATCTCAGCGTGGGTTCCAGAAGCTACGATAGACGGATTACAAGCCGCATGCGCTTCGAGGTTGCGCTTTAAGGCGACCAACGACAGGGTACCGCAGACAGAAGGGTCGGTGATCAAGGGCGGATGCAGGTTACGGAGGTAGCGAGAGTGAATGTCTAGACGATGTTCAGCCCAATTAATCAGGGCCAGGACATGCAGAAGGCTCACTATCGACGTAGACCTCGCACGCGAAAGGTATTTCGATGTCGATGACGCGGTTATCTTCGTAAATAACTCCTGCAAGTCTGCGTAGGCCAGCCATATCGATTCCAGTATCCAAGATTGACAAAAAAGAGAGTTTGTAAAGCAAGATGATGGCGGGCACCGCATCGTTGTTGATTGATGGATTTGTCGCAAGAGAGAGTTGAGTGAGGGTCTGTTTCAGAGATACGAGGAGGAAGACACTGCAGCAATGGTTAATAAACGATGTTAGATGCTGGAAGTTGACGCTTACGCTTCGTTTCCGATGCCGGTTTCGTTCAGGAGCAAAGTTGAGAGGTTGGGCAGGTGGTGAATGTGCATGATATCAGAATCATTCAGAACAGTGCCGGAGAACGAAAGATGAGCAAGGTCCCGAAATGCAGCGGGTTTTCGGAACACTGCTCTCGAAATAAGATATCTTAGAATATCAAAACACAGGTGGAATACCTGAATAAAAGCCCTGATGGCAGAGATTAAGCCCATTCCGCTCAAACTCAGAAGATTCCAGTAGGATTCGGTCGACGTTGGTGCCGCTCATTATATCAAGGGTCCGTCCGTTGACGTATTCTATAATGTCGTCAGATAAAGTTCAACGGATATCAAAGGTGATACCATTTTCGATGAGAAAATCCATGATAGACTGAGGTGTAGGACGTGGCTGGTATCTAAGCCTTTCAGCGAGGCGAATGCCGGGGAGAGCACGATCTAGCTGGTCTATGAGATGTCCGATGTTGTCTGTCGTCGAATGTAGATAGGCGTCCACTCGAGCTGTCGGAGAAGATGATGTCGTGAAGAAATTGAGACATTTCCTCGAGACCTCGAACTCAAAAGAGCTGTTATGGAATGAAACTACCGAGCGGGCATACTGGGGCGGCGCGTCAAAGTCGCTGAAGGAATCAAAGAGTTTCTTCTTGAAATCGGGTTGTCGCTCCCTGAGTTTAAGAAGGGATTTCGCAGCTTCGGAGTCAAGGACTGTGTTGTGCCGTGGTTTAACAGGAGCTCGAGTAAGTTCGACCGAGGAATAGGGAGGCAACTCGTCTGAACCAGGAGCAGGCTGACTGGAAGGCCATCCAAGATCGGGCGCCATCGGATCGTCTCGAATACAGTCCGTCCTGCACATACTTCCGCCGTCGTCAGAGTTGCTGAGCGATTTCTCGAGAGCTCGCTGGTACGAATGGGAAATGTCGTGGTCTGGAGGGCGTTCAACATTCAGGGTTCGGCGAGCTTCCTTCAGAGACTGATGATAGGATTCCGCAGGAATGGAAGGGCAGTAGAAGGGATTTCGTTCGTCGACAATAGGACCGTCGTACTGAACCATGAAGACGTCGTAGAGATTGATATTCAAGAAAGTAGCTGTCAGAGTTCAAGAACTTTGGCGACGCTCGAGGCATAGTCGCAACCCCAATCGGCAACTCCCGAGTTGCGTCTTCGAACCTGACGCAAGGCAATAATACCATTCAAGAATATCGTATGTGATTAGAATGCAACGAGCAAGGTTCCCCATGCGTAATGCCCACTCTATTGCGTCCACTTGCCCGACTCGATAAAGGCGTGTACTACAATTCTTGTGCCAAAGACTAAATATTCGGCAGTCGAAATGGAGCTTGAGATGAGAAGAAATTCACGCAGGATTGAAATATCGCTGCAAAGAACACGACTTCCTTTTACATTTGTCGACCAACACTCCCAAGTATTTGCGCCGAAAACACACCCATGAGACCCCAAACTTGAAGTACAAGAAGGGCCGAATCTATTCTCACTTGACGTGCAAGGTCATGTCTCCGTCGCTTACAAGCCCGCTCAAATCGACGACTATAATACTGGAGGGCCTGGTTGGGCTCCTTGGTAGGCCGTCATCACCCGTCTCGCTGTACTTAGTATGGAACAAGCTGCTTCGCCAACTGTGAACCTGCTTGGCGATAAATCCGATGGACGTCAGGAGACTGGAAGACTGGAAGCGGGTCAAATTCGCAGAGAACGGCGCACAAAGGTTGCGCAGTGCAACGCCTTTGCCGACTGAGCCACAGGCAAAGCGCAGTCAGATCGGGTGGCCGCGTGGTGCCGATGGCCCACGGAATTCCCCGAGGCATTCTCAGGCAGGTCACTTTCCTTAAAAGGCTATGTGGACAGGCTCTGGGTTGTGGCGCGGCTCCAGCGACGCGCTTTGGGTTTATTGTTCAGAGCTCGCCCTATCATTTGTAGCGTAGAACCCTTTCACTTGGAAACAATGGGGTGGAGTTTGCCCCTGTCCTATGTCTGGTTTACCCCGTTGGTCAGACTCCGACTCATCTGGGACTTGGGCCTGCGACGGGCGTGCGGAGCGGTTCAGGCGCGGTACGCTTTCCATGCCGCGCTCCCGCGTAGTAAGAAGCTGTATACGTGTTAGGTGAAAGAGGGACTGAAGGCTCTGAACCGGTTCTTCAAGGGGGCCACAGCGTTATCTACGACTATTTTGCAAAGACACGTTGACAATGTTATATGTACTCCAAATTGCAGATGCTCCAGCGGGACAGGTTACACTCAGTAGAGAAGGGCACAGCCACCACGAGGTTGCCACTTGTCGGCATCCTACCTTCCCGCCCTATCTTCTATGTCGTCGAAGCTTGCCATGAGTCAGAAGGTCTGTCAGAAAAAAATGGTCGGTGATGACGAATGGGGAAGCGGGGAAGCTTCCATCTGCTCCACCATTGTTCAAGCTGCAGGATTTGCCCTAAACGGGAGGACGCGTCTGAACCCTGAACGCGTCCGTCCAGATTGTATCCAGCGTTCACGGTTCACGGAAACGGGAGCCGGACGCCCTTGCAGTATAAAATGTGGGCAAGAAACGAGCGGGGACTCCAGAAATCCTCCCGAGCCCAACTTCGAACACCACCCCCAATCCACCTCTACCCTACCAACCCAAAACGACATGAACGCTTTTGCTCCCCTCGACCCAAATCGAGTCGACATTTTCTGGGACATTGCGACCGGAGTTTTACATGGCTACCACTGGGAACAACTCGACCAACACCAAGTCCTAACCGCCGGTCAGATCAACGCCATTCTGAGCGAAAAGTATGGCCCACATTCTTTATTGCCGCCAGGCAGTACTGATATTTCCTTCCTTCAGCTACCCAAACACTGTATTCATGTCTGAAATGGTCCCTACCCCGCAAGGATATAGAATGGTTCCCATGTAAGTGCTCTATGCATACTCGCTCGAATTGAATTAACGCCGTGCTCCAGCCCTGACGCAGTACCATCTTACCTCAACTTGCGGACATGGCTCGACGCAACTCTTCAGGCCCGGGCGATGCTCATGCCTGAGTCGGTGCCGTTGAGCAGCGGTCCTTCTCAGGACGGACCACTGGCGTCGTCCTCGAGGGCGAACGTTGTCGCTCCCTCGTCATCCAAAGCACTGAAGAAGAAGACTTCTCGCCGCGCGGGTGGCAAGGCGGCGATAGTGGGTGCACCGACGACCCAACGTCCGCGAAGGGGTCAGCGGACGGCGCTAGAGGACAAGGACCCCCTCGAATGGCCCTATGTGTGCGATGTCTGCCAACAGCGGACCAGGACACAGCATGATATGGACCGGCATTTGAAGAAGACGGACCATTCGGAGAAATCCTTCCCTTGCTCTGCATATGGGTGCACCTGTGGGAAGGTGTTTACGAGGGAGGACGGCGTGAAGCGCCACGCAAAGGATAGGGGACTTATCACTTAATGCCCTGGACCGTTCTTGTCTTCTCTCATTTATTCGGTTTCTAGTATGGACTTGATCGACAGCAACAACACCTGTATTATTTCTTTGTATATTAGGATCATTATCTATCGCTCAACCATCTGCTTTCGTTATTCTTTCTGTATTTGTCTGAGCAACGTTAAGCGGCCTTAGACATGATTATTCCATTGAACCGGGCAAAGGGAATCGGCGTGGAAGCCACCCGCCTTTGTCACCAAATGGTATAAGTTACGACACCCGAATTATTGGGCGCCACCCGGTGCATATCTTCGACCACCTACTCTCGTGGATCACTTCGAATCTCTCAACTTTGAGAAGCTCCAAGCTATCTGATGACTTGTTCTGTATGTCGATGCATTACCTCCCGTTTGGATTTTATTGAATACTTCATTCAGATCGTCTTTTCACCACTCGAATGCAGTCTAGCTTCTCTACGCGTAAGCAAGTCCTATAATACGAGTGGCGTTGTAAGCGGCCGCCTCAGGATTCTCTTCGTTAACAGTTCAGTTTATTCCAGTCCATGAAGATGGTCCAACAGATACACGACTCCCGGCTCCTTGATGAGTGGCGACCTCAAAGGACAGCCCAACGGTAAGCCTTATTTTTAACATTTCCTGCGCTCTATGCTTGCTAACTTGGATTGCATTATCACCCTGCTCCAGCCAAAGCGCGGTCTTGCCCTTCCTTGTCTTGCAGCCAATATACGGACCCGCTCTTGAGCCGATAGTGCTTGACTCTGTCCCGTTGAGCGGTGTTCAAGATTCCAGTTCCTTCGTGGTCCAAATCGCTGAAGACGTCCTCCCGCCGCGATCATGGGTACACCGACGACGCAACGTCCGCGAAGGAGTCAGCGAACAGCGCTAGAGGACAAGGACTCTCTTGAATGGCTTGAATGGTCCTACGTGTGCAATGTCTGCCAACAGCGGACAAAAACACAGAACGATATGGACCGCCATTTGCAGAAGAACGTTGTCGTTCCCTCGTCGTACAAAGCACCGAAGAAGAAGACTTCTCGCCGCGCGGGCAGCAAGGCGGCGATAGTGGGTGCACCGACGACCCAACGTCCGCGAAGGGACAGCGCTGGAGGACAAAGACCCCCTTCAATGGCCCTATGTGTGCGATGTCTGCCAACAGCGGACCAAGACACAGCACGATATAGAACGGCATTCGCAGAAGAAGGGGCGTTCGGAAAAATCATTCCCTTGCTCTGCCTATGGGTGCACCTGGGGGAAGGTGTTTGCGAGGGAGGACGGGGTGAAGCGACACGCAAGGGATAGGGGCTCATTAATGCATTGCTTAATGCCCCGGACCGTTCTTGTTCTCTCTCATTATTCAGCTTCTACGTATGACCTTGATCAACCGTAACTACACCTGTATTTCTTTGTATTTTATAATGCATCGCCTAATTATCTGCTTTTTCCATCCACCCTCGTACTTATCTGAACTTAGTGACCGCCTTCACAGGCACCTCAGACTGCACCTCATCCGGCGGCGACGACGGGAAGGAATAGGACCAGGCTACCACTCGTTTGCGAGGATTTAGAATAACGGAAAGTGAGTGGTCGTAGAGATTGATATCTCTCGTATTTAATTCTTCCTTTTGCTTTGACGTATTTTCCCTTGACCTGAAGCATGAATCTCGCGCCAAACAGGAAGTACAACGCCATTCACGGAGTCTCAAAGGTATTTAGACGCTCATAATTCGCGTGGGAAACTCTGTATACTTGCCGCCAAGGAAGTCCATGGAACCTGAAAGGTGGTGTAATCAGGCAAGAAGCGGCTCTCAATTTGGCGTATTTTCCTTACCTTGACCCTGTGCTTTGAAGCTACTGTCCGAAGGCCAATCTGAATCGTGAAAGAAGACGCTGAGAGAGTGCAACCAATCATCATGTCAGACAATCAAGATAGACGTCTTCGAAGGCAACAATCGCGAGAATCTCGGTAATGTTAATACATGTACGAGGTGCGGTATGAGATAGCCGGTGATAATAGCGAAAGGTAAAACGGTAGCTAAAGGCAAAACGGGGTTGAAACCAAGATACCAAAGTACTGTCGAGGTGCGTTGATGAGCCCCCATACAGTTATAGATGCAAGAAATGCTTACATTCGTATGGGCCACAGTAACGCCTTGAGACGGTATAGAAGCCGAACAAGCAGCATCTTCACCTTCTGCGTTACACTGGAAGGTGGTCTCTTCCGATGGCGGGCTTTCCCGTTGCCAATACTCGACGCCTGGTCGCAAAAAAAAAGCGGTGAGCTGACGATAGTCGGTGAGAGGTGAAGTCGTACCGTGGTGGTGGTATCCGAGGCTGGTCGGTATCATCGTGGGCACTCTATGTTGGTTCGTGGATTAGCGAAGACTGGGACAACGCCGAGAGGAATCCAGCTACCCATCATTTCCATGAACGACTAATTCTGCAGTCAGAATCAAATTGCCTGGATTGCAGCAATCATACCTCTATAAGCGGCTTTCCCGAAAGTCGCATTAACGTAGTCGGCGAATATCTTGTTCTAGTGGGAAGAAGTCAGTAGAGTTTCCTACACAGGGCATCTTGAGATTACCCCTGATCGCGGCGCCCCATAAGAATATGTTCTGACAGGCCTGTTTTGAAAGGAGAATAATTGCTCAGCAACAGAGAATAAGTTAAGCTATAATATGCTAAGAAACGACCTACACAGACTTGAAGTTCTGCTGCAAGGTGACAGCAGCGAAGAGAGCCAAAGATCCCCCAAGAGAGTGTCCTGTAGTAACGACAGCGTATCCCTCGTGGACAGATAGCTGCTTCTTCACAACCGTGATCACCTCAAGGGCAATAGAGTCCCATCTACATACGACGCAAGTGAATGTGGCAAAGGCCCACGGAAAAGGGGATTATTCTTACGCAAGAAGAAATCCAGCATGGACACGAGCACCGGCTATGAAGATCGGGTTTCTGTGTCAGTAAGAAGTAGGGGTTAGTTGGATACTCACATGGAACTTTGACTCCAGGAGAAATAAACGGAACAAGGGCGATGTGACAGTCCAGCAGTATATCAGTGACTGAAGCGCTGTCATCTGCCTTTAAATTCCCTGTATCAATCAGGCAATAATGGGAGAACCAACCTGCCTCTCAAAGCAACCACTATCTCTTTCCTATGGTCATCGCGAGCAACGAATCCTTGAATGTCCGTTAGAGGGCTCGCCAACTATTGCACGAGCAGAAACCCATGAGCGCTCAAGTGATTGGACACGATGGCCACGGAACTACCTGCGTCACAAGCATGTTTCCATTAGGGCGTGGGCATACAAGTGTATACGCAGAAGACGCGTATTTGAAGTGGAACACCAAAGAGGCGTATAAATCTGTTCCAGGATTAACTCAAGATTTCGGTTGCATTAGAGGAACATAAGGAGAGATCGCACCATGAGAAATGGGATTAGGAACTGATACGAAGATTTCCTGGTCACCCATGTTCGAGATATCATACGACGCAAGGTCAGCAGCACATTCGCTTCGATGGTGACAGGTAACTTGGAAGTTCGAAACAAAGATTCAAAAGGAGTCTGGCAAGCTCCGACCCGATGAGGCTCCGCTTCAAATAGCTGACATAAGGTGGAGGTCCAGACCCACGTTCTATGCGCCACAGAGAATCTCACCGTGAGAATGTTCCTTACAGAGCCGCCATCCACCACAGGATAAGCAATTTGGAAGGTGAATCGAACCAACCTATAGATTTCATAAGAATAAAATACAACAAAAATATCCAGCGCATAAAATCATAAATGACATCCGGTCAACCCGCCACCCTCGCGCTCCTCCTTGACCTATTCGAGCTCAACGTCGTCCCCACCGTCTCCTCACCCGTCTGGCTCTTCAATAAGCTCATCAACCGTTTCTTTTCGTCCATCATCCCCGGGTCCTCGTACATGACGCGCATGCTTTCCTGCTGCGACTGTGTCTCGGCCCCTGGGATGCCTATACTTTCGTCTGGGTATGAGGCGAATGGGTTCAGCGCCGTGTCCGCGTGATAAGCGGCGGCGGCGACAGCAGCAGTGGTTCTTGACCTGGTAGTTCGTAATCTGGGAGCAGCCACGGGCGGTGCAGCTGGCTCTCCGATCTTCGCGGAGGAGGCTTGTCGGGATTGGGCCTGTCAAGAAATTTAGCGCCAGAATGGGGAATGAGAAAAGAACAAACTGACCTTCGCACGTTGCGGCCTCGCCCGCTTTCCCTTTCCGGTAGCAGGACCTGGCAGCTCGTCACCATCAGGTGAAGGACGCTTGCCCAACAGCGAAGTTATGCTCTCCTGTAACGCCTTCGTTGCCTCATGGTCAATCTTCACAGGTGACAGCGACAGCCTGCTGCTACCACTGTGCCGGAGGGGCGCCGGCGCCTTCATTGGAGAAGGCGACTTGGACGAGGGTATTCGACCTGGATCTGTGCCCACAGGCTCCTCGTCGAGATTGGGTATCGTAGCTTTCCGCCGTTGACCACTGGGATTCGGATTTGGCTCGGGGTTACTCGGTTGGGTGGTTGGGCCGGCTACTTCTCTGAGCCAGTCGATCGTCTCGGGCTCATTCGGGTCCGGACGATATTGCGGAGGACTTGCCAGCGAGCGCTGTGGGGTCAACAGCGAGGATGGCGGTACATAGAACGAAGAGCCCCCTAGGCCTGTTGGTAACCCGAACATGGGCTGCTCTGGAGGATCCGAGTTGCAGATAATGGTTGTAGGCTGTCGTTCCAAGCTCCTGGCTGGTTTCAGTGCATGGTTTTCGGAGCGAATATCGGCAGGAGCATCTTGAATAAAGGTTAGCCATGAGTGTATAGTGGTAAAACTTTGCGGCGTACTGTTCGTGATATCGTTCATCCTAGGTTCAACGTCCATGGCGTCGACAGCTTTCGCCTTGCCCTTGCCCTTATCCACAGCTTTCCCCTTGACTTTCACGTCCTTCTTGTCAACGTCCATCTCGTCCGAGGGGCCTGCAACCAGAAAATCGCCAACTGGCGGAATAGCACCAGACGAGGCCAAAGCGGCGAGCCAGGCGTTGTTGATAACGGGTATGTTCCATTCTCGAGCCTTGTCAAACTTGAGACCCTTGCCTGATGGACAGAGGAGATGTGTTGACCGACGAGAGAAGGTCGCAGCCTGTGTGATTCCTGCACGACTATTAGACAAACCCCCTCTGAAGGTAGTTAAGGACTTACCAAGGGCTCGTAAGAGCCTCTTCAGACTACACGACTCTGACTGGTCGAACCCCGAAATCGACATGACGACCCTCTCTGCACCAGCAACAGGAATCGGTATCGAAAGCGGCATGAAAGCGACGTTCTCATCTGGGGTGCAGACCCGCTCGTCATATATGCAGTGTTCCAACCAACATTCCGTGCGGTACTTCCCCCTGAGGCTCTCGTCCTCTTCCTCACGGTAAAGCTTGCTACCGCTAACGATCCGGACAACGATGAAATCGACGTTCTCGTCAGGGTCGTTCGTCATCCGTCCTCCGAGGTCCTCGATGGCTCCTCGGACACTGGCGCTCTTCGCCTCACCCAAGGTCCGGAAGACCGTACCCTCGAAGATCTTCTTCGCAGTTGTTGTTGAGGACTCGCCCGCTTGTGGAGGAGGCGTGGCGGTCTTCGAGGGGCCAGCTTTTGCATTGCCACCGAGGGCGGCGGCGGAAGTGTTCGCCCGTCTGAAAGGAAGGTTCCGCGAAGCGCCTGGCTCCCTCGTTGCAGGAGCAAAAGAATTTGCTCGTCGAAACGACGAGATGACGCTGTCACCTAGGCCAAGTTGTGGTCGTACTGGTGAACTGGGCTGATGGGGCTGCAGCTTTCGTCGTTCTGCATCTTCCTTCGCCTTGGAAGGACTGAGGATGACTTCTCCGTCCGTAACTTGGTACCCGCGTCGTTCTAGCAGCCCACCCCATAGTTGTAATGTGACCGCAGGAAGAACATTCATGAAAGCTGGTTCCTCTTCCGTTTCTTCGACTGTGTTCTTCGGCACACGTTGAGAAGGTTTCGAGGGTCCTGAAGACAAGGTTTCGTCATGCGAGGCGATGTCGGATGAAGGTGGTGGTGATGTATGGACTAGCACGAAAACGTTACTCAAGAGAAGAGAAAGGAAGGAAGGTACTCGTACCTTCGGGCAGTGTTTTACGCTCAGGACGTGGGCGCCGCACCTGATACGTCGCCTCGTCAAACCTTCCCCCAAACTCTATCGAGTCCCAGAACCACTCCTCCCAAACCAGATGAATCTTAGCCTCTCCTCTGCTGTTGAATTTCTCTGCATATCGCATCTTGTCCGTCTCCTCGTCTCCCGAACACAGAAGATGCGTAACTTTGACGGGACGCTCCAGCGCTGACACGTATTGACCTTCATGTGCAACGACGAGTTTGCTGATCTGTGTTCGTCTGAGGATGTTCGTGATTCCAGAGGTGCAAATGACTAGTCCGCCTAAGACGGGAAGGCGATGTTCTTCCATGCTCTGAAGGGGTTGTGAGTAATGGTCTAGTGCAGCAGTGTTCAGCATACCTTCACCACATCCACATCGTCGCCTCTCAGCCATATTTGATGACTCTCGGTGATCCACGAGGGCTTGAGAATTGGTGTCTTGCGCTCCAAGGCACACTGAAGACCACTTGAGACAATGTGGCAAGAAGACGGTCAGACACTCACCGTATACTTCGCACCACCATGACCTTCCGCCACCAAATGTGTTACACGATCAGTAAAAGCTGGCGTGGCGATTGCTCCGAGTTCGACAGCCTGTTTGAATAGCGTGGGCTTGTCGATTTCAGTACATGCGTTCGGAGTTCAGATGACGGAGCACGCCTCACTTTGTCCTCAACTCCTGTCGCACATATAACTACCCCTTTGAAGGGCCGAGGGCAAGGATCGTGAAACGTCGTGTCGTCGCTCCCATACTGCGTATCCTGTGCCCAACAGGTACTCGCATCCTCCTCTCCGGGTCGCGACATCGAGCCCTTCTCTGCAGGACGAAGCTTGACATTGGGGACCTAGTAGTTCAACGTAAGGTCGAAGGTCGACGAGCATCGCATCGTTGGGACTGGCCTTGTGCGATTTATTCCTCCGCCTCTGCATGGCTGTTAGGTTTTGAATAGTAAACAACAAATCGTAGTCCGAAGGAAACGCGGTGGCCAACTTTAGGGCCGGCACAAGCGCGCCGTTCTAATTTTCCCAACCAGTCACGCTCGTCCTAAAACCATCAAGACCTCGAAAACCGTGTCAAAATGTCAAAGGTCTGTTCTCTGAGGAATTTGGTCCCTTCAGGAGACAGAAAAAATGGACGTCCAACCGTTTAAGGTTATGAGGGTGGGGTCGGTTGATGAGGCAAGCATTTTCGTGGGTTAAGCACAACCATGGCCCTTCTAACTTCTGAATAGCAGGTCGCTTGAGGGCCTCATGCATTGTTTGTGAGTACGGAAAGGCGCTGTAGTCTCGATCAAGTCTCGAGTCTTCCAAAGTCTTCTCGGGATACGCAGAGGTATGTATGTCAGCCTCTTGCTACAACATCTTTTCAATCTGTGTAGACGTGAACAAGACGGGGCTTATTCGTTGACTGTCATTTCAGGAGCCCTGCTTTCTGCTTTACGAATTTTCTGTTCTCCTGAATCTCGCTGGTCTATCTTACTTTCTGCTTTTGCAATGGTCTACGCTTTCTCTTCGTTCAAGCTACCAGACTTGACTGTATCTGCGCCTAAAAATGCGAAGGAAAAGGGTCAGTACCCCAGCGGATGACCCGTCCTTGCACCTTATCGTCTCGCACCATTTTTAGGTCATGCGATTCTCGTCGATCCCAATCGGTGGCGAGGTCTCTTCAACGAACGATACTTCCCAAGCCAGGGGCCAACCACCTGCTCCGAGAGATCCAAAGGCGACGTCGATAACCCGATCAATCGCGATGGGAAGCTTGGCCATATTGATCTTGAGGCTATTATTGCTGCTAGGGGTGGTCGGCTCTCCGCTGGGGAGGTGATAACGACGAGCAAGGTTGTTCAGGACGAGAACACTTCAAGGAGGGCGTCTCACTTCCACCTATCTTCGGATCCAAGGCCGGTGCATCTTTTGCCTGCGAGACAGGGGCAGCTCGAGACGAATCACCTCTCCCCTTCCAGCAACCGCTCAAACTTGGACTCGGAGTATCGACCTCGACAACCTCCGAGAGTCGTTGTGGGATTGCCTATCAAATCGCCCATGAAAAAGCCCCGCATACTGCCTAAATCACTCAAACCCGTTGAGCACCCCACAGACGCGAGTTTAACAACCCAGGATGAGCTATCTGATTCTGAAGATGCCAACTGTCTGGTTTACCGCTCTGCCGACGACTTCCTGCCAGCCATGGTGCCGACTCCGCCTCTAGAACAGAACGAAAGCTTCAGCGAGGCGGAGAGCGATGACAGCCCGTCAAGCCCGATTTCGGTCTCGTCGAATTTGGGATCGCCCATTCTCGAAGCTTTCTCGACTTTCGGGGATTACTTCTCCTTTTCCCCTACCTCGATGCGTCGTTCATGTCCCGACGACCACGCCAAACGTTCTCCTAGTAAAACCCAGCCCCTTCCCTGGCCGTCTTGCTGGTTGGAGGGTGTCGCTGAGAGCGTGGCCCGTCTGCCTGCAGACTTGGCCTCCTCGCTTAGAGCAAGGTACGAAGATGGTGAGGGTAGCACGGCTTGACAAACGAGGCGCAGTATATATGCTCGAGGTATACTCAGCAAGCGTTAACGTTCAGCGTTCATGGCTCTTCGTATATGTATGTTTTGAAACAGTTTCCTTTGACGTTTGCCATACTTCGTTGTGTATTTATTTCTTTGACTTGTAGCTAGACAAGTGTGTGCTGAATTTGACTACTGTTCGTTAGGAAATGTCCACCATATCATACAAATTATTATTCAAGGTTCTGTCCGGAGAGTAAACGTGATTATCCTGTTGTCATGGCTATCGTCGAAAAGTCCTCGCAAAGGGTACATAAGGTGAACGTCTGAGGCATGAGGATTGGTCCATAGTTCACAAAAGATACGGAACGGCGGGCGTTACGCGCAGTTGAAGTAATTGCCCTGGATCACAGCAGGGCATCCAGACGTATCTAAAGAAACAACGACGTTAATGAGTAATCACAGACAGCAGAATAAAAGGTCCGTACCTAGATGCAGGGGCAATCGTTGAAGTTATCGCAGCACTTGATGCATGCCCGGCGGTCAGCAGGCTCGACCAACTCGACATAATGGTTGTAGCTGACAAGGACCGCAGTTAGATCGGGCTTCCAGAGTGGACATTGAAATGCCAATCGAAGGAGATGCTTACCCCAAGCACTTGCTTCCCTGCGGGTTTCCTTGCCCTCCAGCTCCGCCACTCGAATCGTATTGTCCTCCAGGGTCGTTAGTGTTCAGTCGGCTGAGCTTCTCGGGGCGAATGCAGCCAGTGACTAAAGACGAGAACAGTCCGTGTGAGTAAGATGGATAGTCTTCGAGCTTGGCTATGGTCTTACGTTGGGCGAAGCGAGCTCCTCGCGAGCTATATCCGGTCTTGAACTCGACGTTGCTCCAGAAATCGGGTGGGAGTTGCCCTTGCTGAGAGGAGTAGCGTCCGGCAGGAGAACAATACGTCTTCATCCCTCCTGGATATTCGCTGTCTCCAATGTTGGTGTGGGGATTTCTACGCGGATCCATTAGGATTTTCGAGCGACATAAATGAGTAAAGGAACATACCGTGGCATGATCATACTAGATCGTTCGCATCGTCACAATCAGTTTCATGAAGATCGAGAGAGGCTTATGCACAGACCAAAATAAGTTCGCGTCCGTAACATAGACGATGTTGTCGACAGCCTGTCTTCCCTCTAGCTCTTCAATATCAACGGCGGGCGAAGCTGCAGCGAGCTTCGCAAAGATAGAGAGAAAGAAGAAACCGAGGCCAGTATGAAGGATCATGATGATATGTGTGAGTGGATAGGTGAATTGAATTCGACGATCTCGTTGGGCGTGTCCTCCTCGACTTTATACCTCGGTGCGGACGGTCTACTGGGTGCCTGCGAGAGGACCACATGGGTGCTAGAATCACAGATGGGACCCGTCTGCTGGAGGCAAACGACGGCATAGGAGAGGCTAGTACCATCCCGAGGCCTGATTTCTATCAGCCAATGACGATACGCATCTTCGGATCTTGGCGCGGAGTAGAAAGCCTGGAACATCGCACTTGTTCTTCGAGAGAATGGGGCACGCGAAAGACCTAGAGCGCGTTGGTCCGTCGCGCCTGGTATTGGGTGCACGCGTCGCGGGTCTAGTTCGGGTCCTGGAGAAGTCAGCGGTTTGAGGCGGCGTTCTTCACCGTCGGTGTCCATTTGGCAACGGCTGCTGTGCAGCCTGGAAAATGTTATTTGTCTTCGAAATTGACGTAGAACCTCCGCGAAAGAGTCGGAATGACAAATGTCCTCGAGGATATACCTGGGTTGTTGGTCCAGAGTTGGTTGATGCCCGCTGATGCATGCGACAAGTTCGCGCATGACAAGAACTCTTGCTGAATCAGTCCGAAAGAGGTAAGGCATACTGCAGACTCATATGGTCTGGGACGGCTATCTCAAGTCTCAAGGTCATTTCTGTGATGATGTTAGCTTTTCACAGCCACGAAACGAGGTCATCTCTGGTTTTTCAACAAGACGAAAGCTCAAATTTTGACAGGAAAGGTGCCTTCTTTGCGATTCATCAGCCTTGAAGAACAACGTATTGAAAATCGGATGTACCTTTTCCCAATAGCTTCAAACTTTCATCACTCGTAGCTGTGGGATCTAGTAGAATCTAGACTGAGAATTCCTGCTCACATGACCGACTTTCCTGAAAGAAAAGTGCAATAAAGCGCTTGATTCTCAGTAACTTAAAAAGGGAGGAAAAAACGACACCGTGAGCCACAGAATGAAAAGAAAAATCAGCCAATCTATGTGCTTTTGCCCTCCAGAGCCTCTAGTCGAGCGATTTGACTAGCAACAAAATTAGGGGCGTTCAGTCAACGAGGGTGCGCCGAACCAACTCACCGATCTCTAATAGCCTCTTGCCACCGTTGCAGCTTCGCCGTTTCGTTGATCTGGAAACCGTAGATGCGTGGTCGATATCGCTCTGCCTTCAGGGAAACGCTCGCAGTGCTGATGCCCTCTCCACCGCCCTCAGTCGCGACAGCTTCAGGTTCCTCGCGAAGCCTTCTTCTGTTCCTCGAATCAACCGTGCTTGTGTCTTTGCTGGAGGTAGTCAAGGGTGTCTCGCCATCCTTTGGCGGGATCAGGGTCGGGTAGACAAGGAAAAGGAGATGAGGGAAGGTTGTGCCGAAATAAGCGCCATCGATTGAACCATGCCGTGAAGATTTAGGCGAATAGATATCTTCACATCTGCCGCAGTAGAGTTTGACGGATTTTTCGTACGGGATGTCGGTAAGGCCCACGGGAAGAAGTGGTTGAGACGCGCAGAGAACGCGTGGGCAGCGACCGAAATCTGCACGTTTGTATTTGTCGAGCTTGTGGGGGATTTAAGCGCGCGTAAAATGGAAGGAGTTTCGGACGCACCATCTTCTGTAACCCGCGTGCTGTTACAATCCATCGAGCGTGAATGAGACCGTATAGAAGTCTTGCTTGCACGTCCAGCGATCCTCGCAGTTCATCCTGGATGTCGTCATCTAGCCGGTGTTCAGTTATCAACTTTCATCCCAGTCGTGCAAAAACGCACCCAGGCTGTCTGTGATCAAATCCAACGCCTGGGCATAGTTTGCCACCTCGTTGTTCAGGCCCGTGAGATTGAATCGATCCAAGATGAAGTCCTCATCAACTTCGCAGAAATATTCGTTGCCTTTCGAAGACAGGAACCACGAGATCCACTGCGTTCACGATGGTCATTATTATGCCTTGACGTTAGTAAGGAAGGCATACTGTGCTGTTTTTGCGAAATGTTTAAAAGCGTCAATCCCATGCCTCACGTCGTTGAAAGAAGTAAGTGTTTGCGTACCTGGAATAATCAGAATCTGAGCCGGTAGAAGCTTCCTCCACTGTGAGTTTTGCGATGTATCAAAAAATAGCAGGTCAAACATCATTCGCTGGACTCAACTTGTTGGTCCTCGCCGTCGTCGTTGGTCGCAGCGTGCAAGTGGCAACGGATGAAGTAAGTCACAAGTAACGGAAACGTGACGAGATTAGATTAGATCCTTTCCAAATCCTTTCACGAGGCGTGAAAACAAAAGGAAACAATTCATCATCGCTCTTTTCAGCGGTCTTTTCCTCTGACTTTCATCACTTCGACTAAAATCTCCTTGCTTCAATAGAAACAGAAGGTCAGGGCATCTATGGAAAGTAAAAATATCTTCATGATATTAGCGCCCAGATTCCAGCGACAGGACCCGCCATACTCGATTCACAAGTTTGCGAGGCAGGTGCCAACTTATTCCAAACTTTCAATATCACCAACAAGTTTTTGCAGCATCCTAGGAGCGCAAGATGTCTGAAAACATGTTTCGAGCAGCGTAATGATCTAATGCGCATTCCGAATGCTAATCCGAGCTATCCACCTTATCGGCCCTGCCTGTGATGCGACACGTAACCCTGTTGAACCTCAGCTAGCTTAACACCTTTCCATTCCGGTCCTTCTACCTCAAGATGACTGTTACAAGGCAACCGTTCAGTGTTGCCCTCTTTGGCCTCCTGCAGGCTATCTCTGTTGTTGGGATGGTCCCAGGAATCCCAAAACTTGTGCGAGGAGTAGCGTTGATGGTGTTCGGTTGGGTCTCCTACATCCTCATTACTCAAACCACGACAGGCGACCTTCCAATTGACGTGGCCATTGGCTCTGCTATTCTCACTCAGTATATGATCACCATCGATGTCCTACTCCTCACTCAACCCAATGTCCTTCGAAACCCTCAAGACCCTCTCTCTAACAAGGTCACGAAACGTACTCTTCGCCAGCGGATAACATGGGCATTCCACCTTTACACCAACCCCCGAGGAATCGGATGGTCGCACGAGCACCCTCATCTTCCTAACCGACCTTCGCTTTCAACACCCCGCTGGACGTTCGTACGAACTCGAATATTCCGTGCATTCTTTTGCATCTGCTTAGAACGCGTCGGATACTTCTTGAACGCGTCAAATCCCGGTACAACAACTCCAGGAAGGATTTTGTCGGAGTCACCGTTCCATTGGCGCGCTGTGGGCGTGACAGGCTTTGCAGCGGCAGGTTTTGCCAGAATCAACATGTTGAATTGCCTCCTTTCTGCCGCAATCGTCGGCTTGGGGATATCTTCTCCTGAACGATGGCCCAACCTTTTTGGCTCACCGTTGGATGCATGGAGTGTACAGAGATTTTGGAGGTATGTCCGGAGTCCAACTTGTACGAGTTTCCTTCTGATGATTTGTCATAGGCGTGTTTGGCATCAGCTCTTACGCAAGGTACGCACATATGCATCTGCCGTTTTGGCAAGCCATGATTCCTTATCTGCTTTTCTAGTCCTTAGTTGCATGCACATCGGTCTTTACCTCGTCCATCACGTTGCACAACTCTTCAAGGATCTTGAAGAAGCTCATCAGACTTCATGTTGCTTTTATGATTATCGGAGTCATCCACCTAGGCGGAGAATACATGATCATAGACGAGATAATATGGTCGGGAGCTTTCAAGTTCTTCACTCTCCAGGCCGTTGCTATCACCCTCGAGAGCGTTCTTTCTCATCTCTGGTCGATTTCTTCACGAAGCCAGAAGTTGCCTAAGGCTACGAAGGACCTCCATCCCAATGGCAACACGAACGGGCACTCCGGTCTAGCGAAGAAAGCAAACCCTAGTAGCATCGCTCCGCAAAGAAGGCTATCCCTTGCGTTGCGGCTGCTTGGTTGCACCTGGGTGTCGCTCTGGTTCATATGGTCCGCAGCTTTCATGATCGATCCTATGGTTTCCTCCGGGATGTTCGTTGACCCCCAGGCCGACCTACGCCAGCGAATTGGTATGTTCAAATGGCCGTGGGGATCATGACGAACAGAGCACGAGTTTTAACTGCTCGGTAACTCGGCGGTTCTGCTGTATATTTCGTCTTTTTGCAAATACAGCTCGGCGTTGTGTGTATGCACTGTGGGTCCTGAAGACAAACCGAGTGGGTCCTCCGCGTGCCGGATTACAAGAATAATAGTGTGTCGGGTTGACAGGGATTGACCAGAGATTGACAAGGAAGTCATCGTGCGACGCTTCCATCATCAGGCCCAGGTCTAGCGGCAGTAAGTGATCAATCATCATCCACAAACCATTATTATTTTTGGGGAGGCGCATCGCCCGCAAAGGTCGCGGCTGATGACTAAGCGCACAGCCACG
>JANKHO010000330.1:0-26908 GCA_027627235.1 Agrocybe chaxingu | reverse complement strand
TAGGTCGTACCGCCTTAGCCCGAATATCATCGTTTTGATGGGGTCGAGGGTCCGTTTGTGGAGGATGAGGTCGCCTGAGAGGATATGGACTGATTGGCACGAAAATGGTGTTCACAAGTGGGTGTGTGCACTGAGAGAGGAACTCACGGTTTCGAACGGTGGCCATGTCTGGGTTGAGCAGAATGTCATGTTCTAGTTTGTTGATGTTGACTTGGTATTCGTCCACCATCTCCAGTATCCGATCGACCACTAGGTAAATCGTCAGTTGCATGTATGTTAATCCTCCGAAATAATTTACCAAGGTCCAGCAAACTCTCGACCAACAAAGAGGCATCCTCAGATGTGCGAAGGATAGAATCAGGACGGTGTAGACGCTCGGTAATCGGTGCTGTATACGCCAGACTTGGCGAAGGCTGCATAGAGATAACGGTCCCTTCATCATAATGCATGGATTACTGGAACTTTCAGATGAAGAGGATGCACATACCGTCGTGCAGAAGGAAGATGAACATGGGCTCATTCTTGACCAAAACCCGGTCACCTTTCTTCAAGGCCCTGAGCTCCAGAAGCTGTTTTTGTCTCGCCTTCAAATACTAGTGAGTTCAATGCAAAACCAAGGGTAAACAGGCGCATACCGGACCTGAGAGTCCGCTCAACGCGGACAGTCTTTTCTTGAGAGAGGAAGAAAGAAATGACTTGCGAGGCTCGTTCCCTGGTGCTGCGTCTTTCCCTTGCTTTGCTTGTGGGTCTTCTCCATTGGTCAAGTTGTCTGCATATATTTCAGTTGGAACAGACAATTTTCCTGTGATAGCAGCCCGACTGACCAGGAGGTATATCAGGCCCCCCTTCGAGATCCAGGTGAGTGACGCTTGCAGCTTTGGCTGGTGCTTGAGTTATACCACCGTCAGGAAGGGCCGTCTTCGAAGGATCTGGAGATATGTTGAGAGGAGATGAACTTGGGGATGCAAATTCGTCGTTGAGCTCGACTGTATGGCATAGTATGCGGAGAAAGAGGTGTCCAGGGTAATAGTCGACTTTGGAGTGAGTGTGACCGCGCTCGTGAAGGATGTCTTCTAGTGCCAGAGAGTGTAGATCTTCATAATAAACATTTTAGAAAAAAAAATACTACGAACATCAGGAAACTCACTGTATTTGAGAGCAGCTGCGCTCAGGACATTCCAGTCAATACCACCAATGTTAATCCAGCGCACCATGCGTGGCGGCAGACCATCATCACCAAAGACATCAGGCTTCTCACTCAGCAATTGGATAAGACCAGCATTCGTGACCCTTTGAAAGGTAGCCTCATCGCAGTCGTAGTCAATGACATCAATGACGCAGTCCTGCTTGAAATGACTGTACTCCGCGATAGACAGCCCACTCCTCGGGTTCACACCAGGCTCCGCCCCAGCATGCTCGTCAAAATCATGGTGGTGTGCCCGCCCACTGCGCCTCGCGAGCTCATGGTTGGAGATGTGATGGTGAGGCTTGCTACTTCCAGGACCAGGATAAGGATACGGATACGAAGTGCTCTCGGTTTCAGCGTGTTGGCCCGGCATGAGAACGCTCGTGCCGTAGGTGGGCACGTAGTACACGGAGGACTGGAGGGGGGAGAAAGGATCAGTGCTGGTGCTTGCGCGAGATTGCCCTGCGAAATGGTACCCGCTTATATGGCTGCGGTTTGGGCGGACGACGTGCGTGCCTCGATGCATTACATTGGATGTGTAGAGGCGATCTAAGGATAGGCGGCGATGGTGGAGGCCGAAGCTTTCATTGAAGTCAGGAGCGAAGTGACAAGAAGTTCTTCCGAGGTGGTTCATGCTTTATCTCCGGCCCGTGGGTCCGCCACGTACTCATCCGCGACCACCTCGAGCACGCTCAGCAATGTCGATTACACACATAACCTCCCTCTCTCAGCTCAACGGCATACTTTCCAAGGACAAGGGAAAACTTTCTGTGAGTTTTATCTCAGACTAAATTCGGCCCCTTCAACTTGACGGACTGCGCAGGTCATCGACTTCCATGCAACTTGGTCAGGCTCCATGCACTATCCTTGCTTTCTGCTTCCTCATTAGTAGAAGTCCAGGTGTGGACCCTGTCATGCCATAGCTCCGGTATATGAGTCTCTCGCGAAGCAGTACCCGAATGTCAATTTCCTCAAATGCGACGTGGATGCTGCAAGTGAAGTCGCCAAGCAGTACTCCGTCTCCGCCATGTATGCCCCCCCCCGTCTATTTTAGTCCGAACGTGTCGTCTCATACATATCCTAGGCCAACGTTCATATTCCTGAAGGGCACGACGAAGGTCGACCAAGTCCGAGGAGCTAACAAGGCGTAAGTGTGTCGTCCGCTATGATGAATTCTGGTAATTAATGGTCACACGCAGAGCTCTGGAGGCGACCCTCAAATCGCATGCTGTAACCTCGAAAGGAAGTGCATTCACGGGTCGAGGTCAGACGTTGGGTGGTGCTCCAGCAACCCCAGACGTTGTTGCAGAAGCACAGGGAGCACTCAACGGCATAACCGGTCAATTCGACCGGCTCGATCCCCAACTGAAGGTTATGTTAGGTCTACTGGCGCTATATATCTTGTTCTGGTTCTTTGGGTAAAGCACGGCGCTCATTTATTTCCTGTACAAAACAATTTACATCATATTCGTTGAAACTACATATTTTTCATCGTGTATATCAGCAGAGTTATTCAACAGGTCGAAGGGGGCATAGTCAGTACGAGAGCAAGGGGAAACATGCACCTGGCCGTACATCACATGCAGGCAAAGGATGCAAGATCGACCATGGTAGAGGGCTCTAGGAGGTCATTCATGACTAAGTAGGTCCCCATCCCATCGCCGCCCATGCCTTCCTAGCTGCATCCTCCTTGGCGATCTTCTGACTCTTCCCAACGCCGCAGCCTCTTTCCTGGCCATTCACTGTCACAAACAATGAGCATTGCGCAAAATGTTTGTTGTTCTATACTTACTGCAGCACTTGACAGTCCATGTAGGCTGGTGCGGGGGACCCTCTTGTTGCGCGGGGTAGGACACCTGGATTCCCTTTTGCGCGGCTGTCTGGTTAACGAGGGCAAGTGTAACTAAGGAATAAGCGCTGGACATAGTTGGTGGAGAAGAAGGTAAAGGAGGGGGAGGACCCGAAGGGGCCGGAGGGGAACTAAATGAACCCATAGAGGGCGATGCATGCATGCTAGGTGGAGATTGAGTCATTGAGTGGGGAGAATAGTTCTGAGCCGGTGAGAAAGCGTTGAACATGTGGGGTGAATTAGACTGCTGCGGGGGATAGTAGCTCATGGTTACATCGGCGGGTTCAGGCTTCGGGGGAGTATTAGGAAGTGCAATATTTGCAGTTGGATCTATAAGACCAGATATCCATGTCTGAATGGCTGGCAAGCCGTGGCAGAAGTAGGATGCCCCGACGTAGGTGTGGAAATACTTGACTATTTCCTGCATATGCATCAGCCAAGATGCTCATCCACGAAACAGACCTCATTTACCTTGGGATCATTGAGAATTTCAACGTCGGTTGGTGCCACCCGCAGCTTTTCCTTGAGGCCATACTGCCGCAGCCAATTGTCAATCTGAACATCCGATGTCGCTGTTTCCCTTTTGACCTGTCCGGTGGTTAAACGAGGGTTACAGCTCAGGCAGGGAGACCTACTCGTATTTCATCTGTGCTCATGAGCGGCTGTTGAGAGAAGAAGTGGAAGGTGACGACGAGGTCCATGACTTTTGCTCCGAGCTCTGCGAGGCGATCAGTGTCACCCCAGTCATTATTCGCATGTGAGGCCATGTTCAAGGATTTGTGGGTATAGACCGCCAACATAAGGTCGATGTCCCCATCGATCCTAGGAAGAGCGGGGAGAGACATTGTGGTAGGAATGGGGGGTTGACAGTTGATATGGGCTCCTTTTATACTGCAGCAACCTCCGAAGCGCTCGACGCCTGCGAGTCATTCAGCACGTGTGAGAAGAGTTATTGATGATGGGGTTGATCAGCGAATGGATAATCGATAAGAACAAGCGCTCACCGCAGAAAACAAGAGGAAGGTAGAGAATAGAAGACTCCGGCTATGGAAGTCCTCCACCGGCAAGTGTTATAATGCAGGCAGGTCAGTTCAATTAGAATACTGCGGTTTATGTTGGCTTCAGTTCTCAATGAGGAAGGAAGGCAAATGAGGAAATGACTTGCCAGAACCTTGAAATCGAAAGATTTATGTGGCCGGGGTAGAATCCTTGACATAAAAAACCCAAGGGGGCGTTGAGATGCCTGGGGTTGGGGAACAAGCAGGGTAAATTAGCCGAGGGACTATTATCTACAAATAATTTGAAATTAGATTAGATGCGAGTAGTACGATCACGTGGCAGGAACAAAGCGCGACCACACCAGCGAATGCACCTCCGTCCTTAACCGTCCTCAACCGTCCTTCCACACACAGGGTAGCGGCTACGACTCATCACTAACGACAGTCGACGCTTTCCTGTCACTTCTTTGCTTGGTATCCTCGCCACGCGAAACTGTCGCTCCCAGCGATCATCGTTCCAAACCATAGGGCTCTTATCCAAGACACTCTAGTTCGGGTCCCCGAACGAGGGCCTTCGAAAGCTCTCTGAAACGACGTTTTCCTTGCATATGCATTATGGCGACTCCATCTCCCGATAACGCAAAGAACCCGCCTTCTAATCCTCTGATACCGGAAAAATATGTCGATATTCCCTCGCAGAGGTTGTATTATCTTAGTTTCGGGCTGCTATGCCAGGTGCGTCCTTCGCCTTCTTCACTCATTCGAATCTCAGCCGTTACCCGTTTAAGGCTATAAAAATACTTGACTTGATCTTGTCACTTGCCTCTGTTGAAGACCGCATGACTGTCTGTCGAAAGTGGCTTCTAGTCGACTTTGCCTATTGTGTTCTACTATCCCAACTACGAATCCCCCGACTCACTTACACCAAAGCCACTGTCGTGCTACAGATATGCCTCTTGTGGTTTTTAGATGGGGTCATGTTCGGGGGTATTATTGTCAACCTGCCAACAGTACTGGGGGGCATGGCTTTTGGTTCAACGTCTCCAGGTATGTAACCTGTACACTCGGTATAAAATAATAGTAATCGATTCGTAGATATATCCTCCACACCCGGCCCATTCAGCATTCGTGATATCCTATCACCTCTAACCTTTGGATTAATTTCTTCGACGTCTGCTGGAAGAGATTCCCATCTTCTTGGGCAACACACCGTTCGAATGTCACCAATCAGTACCGCACACCTGAACCCGCAAGGCGGCAACTTCTGTATATCATCATCGACAGGTTTCGTCCTTCTACCACTTGTTCTAAACAACACCAACCTGGCGGGATTGAAGTACTCTGTGACGCCTCTTGGGTATCAGAACGGCAAAGTCGATACATACGATCTAACAGTGAAAGACCTCAAACTTATAGAGCAAAATTATCGCGACAAGATGCTTGCGGCTTCCCAACCTATTCAAGCAGGACGTACGACGACGACGATGATGATGACGACGATGACGATGACGACTCGCAAACAGAAAACGCACATTCGAAATTGCAACACACCCAATCTCTTATACATATCATGGTCGCTCGAGCTGGCGTCGTTCGCCTAGAACACGTTTATGACACCTCGAACAATGACGCCCGTCTCGTTCTTTCACAAGCAATCGTGGTCCCGTGCCCTCATGTCCAATTCGCGAAGGATGATGGGCCAGGGTTGGAGCCTATTCGTTGTGCCGGTCAGGTTACTAACCCACAATTGAAGATCAATGTACATGGAGTTCCTCCGCTAAGTCTACGATGGCTTAAGAGCGTGAACGGGCAGCGAGACCAATTCCTGGTTGAGGGCATCGAAGGAGACCACAAGGATGAACCCGCTGACAGTCCCTCATCAGAGTCACAGGATCCCGTTGTTGCCCTTATGTCTGCTCCAAGAGTTCCTATTCCACAGGATATCACAGTACCCTTGGCCATCTCTTTGGAAAACCCTGGGACCTATCTCTATGCATTAGAGGAGATTATAGACGGTGTTGGAAACATTATTCGAGTTGGAGGCGATGCAAATCCATCAGAACAAACCTCGAATGTCGCGACCACGACCACCAGATCCTTCATTGTCATTCCCAAGCCCACCGTATCATTCTCCCACTGCAGTTCGGATTCTCCCACATCTCTCTTAATCGGCTCCGAGGCTACTCTGAGAATTGATGCTTCTCATACCGATGACTTCGACAAGCCTTGGGATCTCAATCTTCACTACCAACCGCCAACAGATGGCGATAGCAAGAGCAAGAAATTGAAGGCATGGAAGAAGACTCTCAAATACAATGGAGACAAGCAGGACCTATCTTTCCGTGCTAATGCACCTGGGGACTACAAGATTGTCGGGTTCAAGGGCAAGGTCAGTCGCAAACTTTTACGCGTCATACCCGATGGACTGATTCTGTGTTAGTATTGCTCCGGCACAATCCTAGCGCCCGATACCTGCAAGGTGATTCAGCGGCCTCTGCCTTCCGCAGAGATCGAGTGGAAACGAATTCACGAGTGGTATGTGCAACTGTGTTAAGATTTTTCCAGTTTGTTCATTGCCTTATAGCTCAGGAGACACCGGTGTTTCTGCTTCGCTTATCCTTCATGGAACGCCTCCCTTCCAGATCTATTACCGTATTCAACGCGACAAAGAACCTTCTCGGGAAATTTCCAAAACTTATACCTCTTCTCGTGCGGAGTTGACTCTACAGCCCGAACGAAGCGGCCACTATGTTTTCACATTTGTCGCCATCAGTGATGCAAATTACAGAAAGATAGAACTGCAAGGGCCCAGCATCGACCAGATGATCCATCCTGTTGCTTCGGCCGACTTCGCAGAATCTCATGGTACGGGCAGAGGCAAGCGGCTCGTTAGCACCTGCTCTGGCGACACCGTCGACATCAACGTGGAATTGCGTGTAGGTATTTGGAGATTACTTTCTTGATTTGTCTGCTAAGATCTTGCGTTAGGGCACTGGACCTTGGAATCTTGAAATGCAAGTCATTGGGCCTCAGCACGCTGAAACTTTGGAGATACAAGGAATCGAAGCCCCCAGGAAGACACTCAAGGTTCCTATTCCCAAGGAACTACAGAAGAATGGAGGCTCCTTTGAGATCGACCTTGGTTCGTATCTTGGTTCGTTGCTTTATTGCTATGGCTCACGAGGCGTGCAGTAAGCGTTGAGGATGCGTCCAAGTGCAAGCGTGCGGTGTCAGTACCTGGAGTCGAAGTCAAAGTAAGGAGGGTGATAGTAAGTCATTCAAATTTATTGTGGTTCATTTGAGAAGCTAAGTGCTTGCATCTCAGCCAACGGTTCAATTCTACGGCAAGACTCATGAACGCCACATAACTGCCACAGAGAATGAAAAGGCAAAACTTCCTCTTCGTTTGACCGGGGACGGGGTGAGTCACCTTCTATTTGCGGATCAACCCTCTCATATTCCTCACCTTCCTCCGAACAGCCCTGGCGCCTGAAGTATCGGAAAGATGGGTCTGAGAGAGTCATGTCAACCATGGTGTACAACAGGAACAGTGAACTTGAAGTTACTGGCAAAGGAGTCTACGAAATACTCGGAGTTGGTGCTTTACTGTCTTAATTCATTCACTAAACTTTAACTTCCACATTTCCTTCGTCTAGGTCACTGATTCGCAATGCCCAGGCACCGTCGTTGCCGATGCATCCACGTACACAGTCAATTGGATCCCTAGACCATCAGCTAGATTGTCTTCATCCACCGAGGCTGCATATGACCAGTACAATGGATCTTACATCCTTCAGCCTATTTGTGAAGGAGTAAATGGACATGTAGACCTTGAATTGACTGGTATGAATCAGAACAGTCTTGTATCAACATTTACTAATCTACCTCCAGGTCGCCCGCCATTCCAGATCATGTATAACATTGCGCAGAACAGCGAGTCTGGAGGAACGAAGATCATGGGCCAGCCAACGTTCAACAGCATCCAACCTCGTACGCGCTTCCAGCTGCACACATCGACCCCTGGACGGATGTATTACGAAGTCAAACAAATCGGGGACGCGGCTTATCCACTATCCCAAAACAAGGACACCATTATTCCTCGATCAGAAAGACTCTTGTTCGAACAGCAAGTGTCCGTTCGCCCGTCAGCTCGGTTCAGAACCCGCAACCGGCTCGCGTACTGTTTGAACGACGCGCTGGTCCCGCTCGACCCGAGCTCGGCCGACGGGGCGATTGTTCTCGAAGGCGCGGCGCCTTTCACGGTAGTGTTTTTGATCAGGAACATCGCGGCGAGCCATGTTGACAGGAGGACGGTCACGGTGCCCACCAATACGTGGCGGCTCGACCTGCCTAACTATACCTTCTCGTCGATTGGGTCGCATTTTGTCAGCATCGAGACGGTCACGGACGCGTCGAGTTGCGAACAGGCGGTGGTGGACCCACTCCTTCGTTCCATTTGGGTCGATGTCGCAGAGACGGCTGCCATAATTCCCTTCGAGCGACGTGAAGACATCTGTGTCGGCGATGTTACCCAATTCCAGCTTGAGGGCATTCCTCCGTGGTCAATTGGGTATGTCTCGGACAATTTTCCGTTTATCCAGCTATAACCTAATCATCATTGCAGATATTCTGTGAACGGCAAGTCGTACACTCAGGAAGCGAAGACATCTCCTTTCTCGATCCTACAACAGCAGCCCGGACTGTTTACCGTTACAAGCATCGCGCATCAGCAGAAGATGTGCAAAGCTGCCGTCACAGATCTACGTTTCAACGTTCACGCCCTGCCTTCTGCGCAGGTGGGCCATGGAAAGAAGATCTTCCAAGACATACATGAAGGTCTGTTCTTGATCATCTTTAAACGCGTTGGGGAGAAAATGTATAAGATTTCTGATGCCTACTGAATGTGTGTCTCTCCTACAGGTGACCAAGCTGAGATCACATTTACGCTGATTGGCGAGCCTCCATTCACTTTCACTTACCAACGAACCGAGCTTCCTACGAAGAAAGGAGGACCCGCAAAAGTTCTGGAAACGCATACCGTATCTCGCGTGCAGACCAACCAGTATTCGATTTTCTCGGCTCTAGAAGGTTCGTCAGCTGCTCACAAGGAATCGAACCAGTCCCTAATTTTTGTGCAGGAACATGGACTGTAACGTCAATTTCGGATCGATACTGCCGTTATCCTCCAGCCCAACCCGAGTTGGCCGTAGAAAAGCACAGGTAGATGCCCTTGCTGAGCGTTGTGTCATTGCTTTCTGTATAACATCTTGAATACTTAATATCGGCAACCCCTTCTGTAGGGTTCAGCTCTGAGCACATTTCTTGCGAGATCGAGTTGTTTATTCAAGACGTAGTATGAAAGTTCGTTTCCTCGTCTAGTTCCTCCGCGTGCCCGTGCCTTACACTTGGGCAGATGAGATGTAGAACCATTTCGAAACTAGGAGACCTATCAATAGGGTCTACAACGCGGTGAAAGTGTCGTCATACCTGAAGGTTCGATGGGCTCAGGAGCGCGTCCGGAAGAAGGAGGAAGGTTGGTATACGAAGGATCGTCCCTCCTGACAAAGCCAGGAGAATTTTGAATGGTGACATTGCGGCTATTCAAAGATTAGATAAGATGTTCGCTAGAAGAAAGCGAAACAAGGGCGTACATGGAAATGTCGTAGGAAGCAGTCCTGGCGACAGTGTCGCCGTGGATCAACTTGCGCCAGGCTTCATGACATTCGTGAATGATCTCCATGGCATACTTTTTATTCTTCGCCTCGCCTGAGAAAGCGAAGGTGTTCTCGGGCTTGCCATCGGGAATCTTGTAGATCCTGCACGACCAACGAAAGTTAGCACCGAGTAATACCTGGAAAACGCGCATATATGCACCTGAACCACTCATTCGTGGCGCGGATAAGACCGGGCAAGTGCCTCTCAACGTCTTCAATGTCATTCAGCTTAGAGGCGAGGGGATCCTGAACGTCGACGACGATGACCTTCCAGTCGGTCTCGCCCTCGTCGAGAAGAGCCATGATGCCGAGTACCTTGACCTGCTTGACCTGGCCGACATAGCCAACCTGCTCACCAATCTCGCAGACATCGAGGGGATCGTTATCGCCCTTGGCCTTGGTCTCTGCGTGGGACTGGGATGGGTCCTCCCAGGTCTGCGGAGATAAGCAAAAAAAGAGAGGGCACAACGTTAACGCGATTATCGTGATGACAAAAAAATGGGTAGATCGCGAGATCGCGACCCAGCACCGCGCAGCGACGAACGAGATCGATAACGCACCTGGGGGAAAGCACCATAGTTCCAAATGTAGCCGTGGTGGGGGAAACAGTTGCGGACGAAGCGCAACCTGCCGCGCTTGATGTCCTGCTTGATGGGGTTGAAGGGCTCCTCCTTGGACGTCTCCATCTTCGCGTTGGTCCAGCGGGGAACCTCGACGATCATGTTGAAGATGCCCTGGTTCTGGTCGGCGAAGAGGGGGATGTCGTGGAAGGGCGAGATGACGGAACCATTCTGCTCGATGTAGACGCGGTGCTCTGCCAGTGATTAGATCAGGATCGACGAGCCCGACGACGAGCACGCGAAGACGCACCAAGGGTGTTGGGGGCACCGATGAGGCGGGGGGTGTACTCTGTTCGACGGTGTGAGGAACGGCGACGGCGAGATGCGGAGATGAGTGGACGTACGGGAAGCCATTGTGGGAGAGTTTGAGGAAGAGAGGAGCCTGAGTTGTTGGTTGAGACGGGAGAGAGTGTTTGGCCCGGAAGTCATAGGGCGGCACGCTGGGACTCGGATAAAATACTGGCAGACCACAGAATGAGCACGAATCACACCATCGCCCAAGCCACAGACCTGTCGCTGCAGACCTCTGAGCAAAAGGCCCCCGCTCCTCTTATGCATCGTCACCAACGCCCGCACGCCTTAGCACGGAGAAAAAAGGTCCCGGTTCCGCGTCATCCCTATCAAACATTCCGCTAATCTAATCTATGCCCGCCAAGATGTCTTCCCCTGCCTTTCGACTTTTACGCGGCTTCGACAGCTCCCCGTTAAAGTCCAGCTTCAATAACAACCGCTCGACGTGTCTCCGACTGTGGTCCGTCTCTCCGTCGATGGCCTTCGCGGTTCGAGACAAGTTGTGTGTCGTCTGGTTCATCATACTCAACCCACCAATAAGCCCTGATTTCGACGCGTCCACTGCGGTCGAGAAGGGCTGCGACATAGACTGTGTCAACTGTTCGTAGAACGACTCTAACAAACCCCGCAAGTTCTATGAACCGGTCGATCACTTGTCCGCAAGAAAGTAGAAGCACGCTCACCTCGTCAATTTCGGCGACGACTACCCAGCGTTCCTTCACCACGGCTCCTACTTCCTCCTCGCTGTGTAGGCTCCCTTCGAATAACAGGGCAGGAAGCACGTCGCCACCCCATCGTTCCACAAGTGCCACAAACCGTTCGCAGATGTCCAGAATCTGCCGTAAGATGGACGTTAACGAACCGTTGCTCAGTAGACAGCCATCCACCAGACGTCCGAGATAGTTGGTGTGAATGGTTCGAAGAGTCGTAAAGTCCAGATGTGATGGTGAACCTTGCGGCCCAGAGCTCTGGCTTGCTTGGTTCTGAACCACGGTTCTATGTTTGTCCAGCATCTCCTTCAATTTCCTGAACTCTACATCCACCACGTCCATCATCACATATCCCAGAACCGTGTCCAAGAACCAGCTCATATCCCTAACCACGCCCCACCCACATCTCAGCATCTTCGCCCTGGTGTCCACCTCTTCAGCCGTGCCACCTTCTCCATACCCCGTCCATCGCCGCCGAGCTCGTTGTGCATTTGACAGGGAAGTCCAGCAGGTATGTACTCTTGTGTGCGTTTTCCGTAGAGCAGAAAGAAAGGAGAATATACCAGAGTAGATGGTGAGGTCCGCACGGTCGAGGAACAGATCCAACGGCCATGTCAGATTGTAGGATAATGATAGTGTTGTCCCGAGAAGAAGTGTGTCGAACAATGATGTGCCCAACGGGTTGTTGGTGGGTGATGTTGGAGCAGGTGCCTCGTTAGTCAATGAAGGGAGTAGCGGCCGTAAGGGACCGCCTGGCAGTACAAAGCGGAGTCGAGAGAGGTAGGGATCGTGTTGGGCAGTGGTTCCAAGTGATGCTCGAAGAAGAGCTAGGTTGAGATCTTGTTCACGAATCATCGAGGCAGTTCCTGGTCGAGAGGTCAAACGAGATATCTTGAGGCGTTCAATTTCGCGAATGAGTGATAGACCGAATTCGCCATTTCGGATGAGGAAATAGTTTGCCCTGCAACAAAAAATTGAAGCTAGCTTTATCATGGAGGTCATAATCACTCACAAGGAATCCACTGATTCATCAACATCTCTCTTCGTCAAAACGTTCATCCATAACCATTCGCCAACATTCGTTCGTATTTGAGAGATGACAAGGTCGAACGCGTGTTGATCTTGAGGTAGGACACCCTCCAGCAACGCAGTATGTTCTGTGGCGAGTTCTCTTGGTGGTTGTTTTTGCCATCTCACTGCCTTGACAGTGGCGATTGCCCGTCCAATGTAAGCGATAGAATCGCGGGATTGTGAGGATAGGCAGGATGGTATCGAACCGTTGATAAGTGAGAGATCCTTTCCAGCTAGCGGGTCCGCAGTAGATAAAGATCCATGTACGAGAAACGCGGTTAGTTGAGTCCGCCAAACGCGTTGGACAGCAATGGATATTCGGGAGATAATGTTGGCAATACGGTGCACACCCGTCTTCGATCGCGCCACAAGGAGGTCAATCAAAGGACCTGGTTTCCACTCTTTCACAGACTCCAGCTCGTCAAAGAGGGAAACGAGTGCAGCCAGCGGTGCATCCCACTCAGAGAAGATGGCACGCACTGACGATAATGGGACGAAAGCACCGCTCGCTACGAGTTCGGAGTCGCGTTTTAAGACCTTCGCCTCGGTTTTTACAACGAGTGACTCGTATTCCTCCTTTAGTACACGACTCAGTGTCGCACAGAGCGCGCAGATGTACCGCGACCGCGACCGCGATAACTCCGCGCACGATAGTTTGATCTTGCGGTACCGGTAGGCGATAAGCCCTAGAGCTTCCAGGCTCTGCTGTTCGCCAGGATGAAGTAGGGGAGAAAGAGCTGGATTCAACGCATAGTCTTTGGGGAACAACGAGGAAGAATGTCCCGCGAGGACGAGAAGGACTTCCGCGATCATGATGAATGCGGGAAGAGTGATAGGGACCTAGTGGAAACACGCCTGTCACGGTCGTCTCCTGCTCTGGTCACTGTCACGCAGAACCGCTGCTTGGCTACAGTCGATTGCGATTGCGATGCCGGTTACATTCACTGTCCCCACCTCTCTACCAACCACTCCCACCCAGATGACCGCTGTGACCGCCCTCCACGAACACCGCATCCCCGCACCGCTTGATCTGGACGACGACGATGCTTTCGGCGCCGACGACGAGAACCCCGCGAGCATGCCGTATGTGTTCTCCCCTGACGCCATCCGTGAGGAGATGTCCAGGAACATGCCCGAATCTGCGGTTGAGGTTGAAGGCTGGGGCGACGGTTACTCGACGGCGTCGACAGGCGGGTTCTTCACCGCGCAGAATACGTCGGTGTCGACGATTGATATTGGCCCGAATGGTACCCACACGCACGGATTCGGCTCGCAGGGACGGTCACCCTCGCCCGAATCTGCATCGCTCTCGTCGCATTTCTCGCAAGTGGATTTGACATCTCCCTCGGACGAGCAGCCTACTCAAGAGCTTCCAAGCCTTTCGGACGTGTACACTAAAACGAAAGGGACAGAGAACGGGAATGGAAACGTTGATCACTCATTTACTACCGTGGTCCGTGAAAGTGCCAGCTTAAAGCCTCCTGCACTAGATCTCGCCCCAACATCCACACCTCCTACACCTCCACCGCACGATTACACCGAAAATGACGCCCGAACTCCTACATCCGCTCCTGTACAACAAAGCCCGAGCTTGCATGACATTTCAGAGCCATCCCCTAGCTTCCATTCACCCGCTACCTCCACGCTTTCCACCTCACCCGTAGTTGCCGCAGGCGCCGCAGCTGCTGCTTCCTCCTCCCTCCCTGCCATCGCGACTACGGCTGCACAGTCCTCATCAGGTAATCTACTAACGGAAAAGCCTCTAGGCCACCGGGCACACCGTTCCATGGGTCCAAGCATGTTCGAGAAAGTCAGAAGTAGAACACGACCGACGTTCCTACCTCCAAAACCTCGAGAAGAGGATGATAAGCATTTAGCAGTTTGGCAACAAATGATGAAACAGAGTCGGATGGCTGGTGGGTAGTCAACCTATTCGATCTCGAGTTCTCAGTTAAGACTCGTGTATTTTTAGCGGAGAAGCGTCGTAAGGCTCTTCAAGAACGCCGGCTGGCCCGAGAGAAAGCCATCGAAGAAACATTACACATATGGGAGAGAGAAATCCTCCCTGACTGGCGGGTTGTGCACAAGAACCCCCAGCTGCGGAAACTCTGGATGGAAAGGGATACCGACGAAGCTGCGTGCGCCTATGTGGGAAAAGGCGGTGGGTAACGAACTAGCTCTGAGCAAAGGTAGACGTCAATTGACAGACCGACGCGACCCGTTACTCATCTTTGCTACTCAATCTTATCTTCCCTTTCCCCCTTCAACCGATTGACCCTCTGTCGATCCCGATCTCAACATGAATTCGATGACAACGATGACTAGATCACTACCACATTTGTCTATCACGAGCAAAACGTGCACTTTCGTCTGGCGTCTTCCCCCAGGCTACACTGGACTTGATTGACCAAGACATGGAGTCGACATTACCTGCTTTACACATCTTCCACAAGGAGACTGGGCCGCTATATGGCGAGCTCAAGGACATGCTTTGCGCCTGGGTCGTTGCCAGGAGTGACGAAGGCCTAGGATATACGATTGGTGCTGCGAAGATTGCGGCGATGCTGTTGATCAACATGCCGAATCAGCAGGGCTTCATCGTAATGCGGAATCTCCTGGAACGTCATCTGCTTAGAAGTTTCTTTGGTGGAGAGCGGTCTCAGGATGAAGTTGGTACACTTCTTGCTTGTGTATTGCCCTGGCTCAATGGAATACTTTCTTTTGCAGGTAGAGGCGTACTACAGGTGAATATGGTGACCCTGGAGCTCATGGAATTACAAACTCATCTAACTCAAGAATATTTGACACCATGCTCGCCGATGGAATGCCGAAAAGTACGTAGCGCAGTTGTTTTCCAGAACCAGTCCCCTCATTAGGCGCAGTTTATTTCAATTTTAAGCAACACCAGATCTCACCTGGGGCATACCTACCTGACTGGCTTCTGCCATTATTTCTCGACCACCTACCCTTTGAGGCATGCGCACGAATATGGGACGTGTTGCTGCTGGAAGGCGATTCGTTCCTTTACCGAGCATCTCTCGGAATTCTCGCGGTTCTGGAGCCACGCCTCTTCTTCCCCGAGAGAAAGGAGTTACTCGAGCTTCTTAAGTATGACGTCTTCCTTCATTATACTATAGCCTTTATACTAACTCCGCACCAATTAGAGGCGATAACAAGGCCGCGATCGAGGTTGCGAAGCGCGAAGGGCAGGCGCTTAATGGTGGGAAGTACGAGATTTACGGGGTCGACGAGGAGACGCTGTGGGACCGCATAGATGGCATGGATGACTGGTGGAAGGAGACGACTTGGACACGGCTGATACAACGAGAGCTGCCTGACTTGTAGAAGGCAACACCTGACCGCCTTATTGTAAAACCAAGATCTGTACACTAATGTTCACCGGGAGGGTGCGGAACCGCAAGTCATGCTGTGCGCCGCCTAGAATGTGGAATGAGCCCCGAGGTGCACGGGCCGGGGTCTAGAGCGCTTATCCCCTTGTTTGCGCTTGTCTCGACTGATCTCGACATTCCTTTTCGGGGAACTCGACCTCTCCGGGACCGTCGACGACAGTCTAGTAAACGGACGCGGAGTTGTGTCAGGACCACGCTAAGCTCCTTTGCTCGGTGCATGACGGGTGAGTCGGGCGCTAACATGGTCCAGGGCGCTGGAGCCTCGGGTCGTCGAACGGTCTCGCTCGACTCTGCGAGGTGCTGTGTCGAGTATAAAACTCGCCATGTTCTGTGATGGGTCCTTACCACCACAAAGCCTCACAACTCGACCAAGGGATCAAAGCTCTTAGTTTCTTTACTACCCTCACCCCCACTTTTTTACATCGCCATGTACAACCTCTTCCTCGCCCGCAGAAAGGTTCGCATAGAGCATCTCTTCTGAAGGATCTCGAACTCATACCTTCCTTCTAGACTATCCTCCTTTGGACAAGTATCGAGGCACTCCTCGGCGGCGCTGCATGGCAAGCATACAGGAGACAAAGGTGTGTTCTCATATTGAATTCGCTCGGCTCTTGGCGCCTAATCTTCTGCCCTCTCCAGCGCCTACCTGTTGAAGCCCCAGGCCTCTAGGGCGTAGATGGTGGCCAATCTCAACACGCATACCACGACTACCATGACGGATATTTAAATAATCGGAGCTGTAGAGCGCATATCACTGTATTTTACCTCATTTATTTCGAACAATCGCACACGGAGCTTTTTCTTGACTTTTCCTTTGAGTCGACTGAAACATAAGTCAGTCTTTGAAATGCCTGAGGCAAAGCATGCGAGAAGGAAATGTCCAAGTGTCCTGAATTGCAGTACGTAGAGAAGAATTATAAGTATGGTCCAATTATTAATTACTTTGTAAGGAACTCGTCAATAGCAGAAAGCACGCTCTTCCAGAATTTCTGGACAGTCTCCTCCTCAAATCCATTCTCGTCGTATCCCAGACTTACCCACAGCCTGTCTACGAAGGTGTATCCGAACAAGAGCATGCCACCTGCACGCTGACGCGAACCAGTCGTCAATGTATGCAGCTTGATCGTCGGGAAATTCGCATGCTTGTATATCCCGTCCAAGTTCCCAAGGAGGGACAAGCCAATTAGCGCAGTCGAAGGAACTTTGGGCTTCGAAGGCGACTGGCTAGTAGGATTCGAAGCGGCGATTGGCTTAGGCGGAACTATCCCCGCCGCTTTGTCGTCATCTTCCTTCGCCCAAACACGCGCTCTCGCACCACGCTCGTTCGCCATTTCCCTGCAGCGAGAGACGTTCATGGGGCTCTTCGCCGCCTTGATACTCTGTGTCTTTGCCGAACGCGCGCGATGCCAGAACAACTGGCTCGAGTCGCTCGACTTGGGGAAGAAGGTAGGCAGTACGACGTTGAAGTAACCAATGGCGATGAACCAGTACGAGTCATTGAGACGCTTGTCTGCCAACAGGTTCGGACGCATATTCAGTGCGGAATACATCATGCTAAAAGGGAACGATGAGCGTCAATTTCAGTCCCTGTAAATTGATACCCTACATCGGTAGATCCCAGCCTTCAGCGTGCGCTCGTGCCCATGCAATGTTGCAGATCGCGAAAAGAGCAGCGGAGATGGACACGCCCCGTGCCTTGCACGTCTTCAAGATGGTCTTCGTTACATCGCGCTCAAATGACACTGTTGGAACTATCGTGTGTCTGGGGCCCTTTTTCGCCCGCGGGAAGCTGTGTCCGCCCTGTAGAGGATATATTGCAGAGCGCTAAGCCGAAAAGATTGACCAGACTTACGATTAACTTCCTTTGTGCCTCGTCGAAGTCGACGCGAGCTGTCGCCCGGCTCCACCTTGACGTTGACGCCTGAGGGAGTCGATCTTCTATGGAAGAAGGTAATGTCGGGCCCTGGGAGCTCCAAGTCAGCGATCTCTGCGCCAGAAAATGTCTACAGTTTGCGTATTACCTTACCGCCGTCTGATTTGACTCGCTGTGACCATTCGTCAGAAAGCGTTTGGCCGAGACTGGCAAGGTCCGAGGAACCGCCAAGTAGCCCAAAGAAGTCGTTAGCGAATTGATGGAGAGCCATTCCGTCACCGAGGAAGTGTGTGGCGCAAATCATGAAATGGCAATCTTGTTCCCCTCCCTGTTCGGACTCGCTGCTCGAGACCACGAGATAAGAAAGTCGGTCGCTCGATAGTGTCCTCGGACCATTGAGATAAGAGCTAATAAGCTCTGCGAAATTGAGTAAAGAAAAAAATAATTCAAGACTCGCGAAGATATACTAACCATCTTTGGTCTGAGAACGGTATTCGAGCGCCCTGTTCGCCTCCTCGACAGCTTCAAATGGCGAGAGTGGCGCATCGTATCTTTAAGCATTGCTCCCATGTCAGCTCCACTTACTCACGGCGTCGGGAGCGGCGATCATCATGCTCACTCGAAACGGATATCATGATATCCATGCATTGTGACCCTCGATGCAAGAAGTGCGTGTCGCACACGCATGATAGCCCAGACCAGCACGACGCGCTCGCGCTGCACAAGGCTCGCAGGTATGCGGCCGCCCAGATGCAGGTACCTAGCCGGTGACAAAGGGGAATTTGTCAATTGTTCCAGACTTTTTGATGAGAAGACACAGGGACCCACATGTCGTTTACACCGCTCTCCCGAGAAGGTAAGAAGTAGGAGACTTCTGTCTCGCCGAGTTGTCGTTCTACATGGTTGGAAGGTAGACCCTCGTCGACAGTCTCGCCACGGGAGCTCGAAAATGCGTGGGCCTTTGCCTGTATGCCGAGAGTTTCGGGAACCTGGACGCGTTCCTTGAGAGCTAGTTTCTCGTCGAAGACGACGTCCAAACGGGTAGAGGCAGCGGTGGGTGGGAGCACGAGGACTGAGCTGGCCATGGTACGACAGATGAGTGGGTCGACGGGGACAGCAGGGGGCTTAAAAGCGCCCTCTGTTCCCAGTAAAAATACACATATAAGGGGGTGCAGATTGCCTGCCGAGATCTGGAGTCAAGTCCATCAGACCGGAGCAATTCTTTGAATCTCGGATTGAGAGCTTCCAAGGAGTGGTACAAATCATCATTAAGCGATCTGAACCCCGAGACGAGCCAGCTCGGTACGGCCCGTCATCGCCGGATCCGGCGTCCATCGATGCCGCGAAAGCCTCTTTCCTTCCCTTCCTTCCCTGCTTCTCTCCCCAATTATCTGATACATTGTCGCTATTTACTCCGGTTTATCGACACTTCGCTATTTCCTTCGCAGCTATCGATACCGCTCTCGACTGCGCGCTCCCTATGTGGGTCGCTAAAAATACAAGACCATCAAACAAGGGCGGTGTACATCCCTCAGGCTGTCACCACTGAATTCACATCTTCAATTCGATTTGTGTGAAATACCTGGATGTGTACAAGCACGTCGGAACTATAAGGCTGTGGACTCTACGTTGGGCTCGATTAGTTGCTCATGCAGCCTCATGGAATCCAGGTCCTGATTCCCACTGGTAGACAGCACGAAATGAACGACAAACGTCAATCTAACTACCGGGCGGTGTTATACGTCAGATCTCCAGAGCTGATCACTACTCAAGTACTCAAGGTTCAAGGTTCAGGCTGCAGGCTGTCCTAAAAAAAGAGCCTGGCCAGGCCCTTTCAACCTCGGTGCGTCGAAGGCTCGGAAGAGAGCTCTCTTGGAATCTCGGAATAGGGACAGTGAGGGACAGTGCAACACATGCCCTCGCCTTCGCGACTCATTTGTGAGTCGGAGATGAGATCAGCACCGAGAGCAGCTGCCGGGGACCATTCTCCAGTTACTTATGTACGACCACTTAACGCCGTCGTTCCGCTCCTCCGTGGACGACATTAGAGAGTTGATCCATGATGCATTTACAGACCCTTTGGTAGTACACCGCAATCGAGTCTAATCTTAGCCTATAGACCCCAAGTAACATGATAGAGTCCACGAAAAGTCCGAAAGAAGTACCTGGCCGCGAGTTTATTGTCCGAGAGAGAGAGAAAATTCACTTCTTTTCGTCTTTGTCTTCCTCCATCTGCCAGAGCACAGTAGTTTCTTCTTGACCCTCTCGATTGCCGAGTTCCACATCCGCTGGCGCTTTGGGAGGCGGTGGCGAAGCAGGGCCCGTTGATTTGATCCATGTATATAACCTGCCAAGGCGTTGGTCGGACTATTTGACAGAGAGTCGGCAAAAATACTTACATGGTGCCTCCCAGAATGACGGTGATAGAGATGGCGCGGTTACTAGAGAAGAAAAAAGTGTCAACAACGCATTCACGCTGCTCGTGTGACGAACTTACACGGTGAGGATGTCACCAAATATCCAGACTCCGAGAGCAGTCTGAAGGACGGATCGGGCGGCCTGGTAGTGCAATCCGTCAGTCAAATTGCTCTGTGAAGACAGAAAACTTACACTGGAGAACATGTGGGTGATCGGGCTGGTGACCTTGATGCTCAGCAAGCCCGCAACACACAACAAGAAGCCGAAGAGGCCCGTAACAAGGCTTCCCCAAATGAACGTAGTGCTGTTCCAGCTAGTGCTCTGCGAGAGCCCGTAGAGCTTGAATGGCTCGCCATGGAGAATGACGAAAGGGAAAATCAGGATAGCCGAGCCGGCATTGGTCCACCAAGCCAACTCTATGGTGGAATTGTTGCAATACGGCAAAGAGTACTTGATCAGAACGGCGTGGAAGGCGATGAAAAGCGATGAGAGAACGCCGTAAAAGAGGGAAAGAGTGGATGGAATTGCCGTCACAGGAAGCGAGGATGATGGGGCAACGCCGAGCATGAATCCGAGCGTCACAATGGTGGCGGACACCAATACCATGCGGGACGGAGAGGAACGACTGTAGAGTGAAGAAACCGCTATTGTGAGCGGGAGTACAAGTCCTCTTGCGATCTATAATTCTTTAGCATACAGTTGTTGGAGAAATGAAACTTCAGCGCACCTGGAAGAATGAAGCCTCCACATCACGAAGACAGAGGGTGTTGAATACAAGACCGACAATATTGACAGCAACAACAGGGAAGAGCTTTTTAGCGACTTCGATCTCCACTTTCGGAATCTTGACTTTGTCATATGCCGCCGCCGTGGCGTGAAGAAGTACAACAGCGATGAGAAGTTGAAGAAGGAGGAAAAGCAAAGGGAGGTCCGGAGAGCTGTTCAATACCGCCTTGTTTCTGAGGGCCTCTTAGAAAAATGTATCTTCCTTCGCAGACAGAAAGACCTACACAAACACCATCTAGAGTATGATATCGATATCAGCGCCCAGTCTCGTAAGAACGCGTTCCGACTCACGATGAGGGCTGAGGACATGTAGAAGGTGACCACTGCGGCCACCTTGAGCCTCTCTGAGTCGAAGAACGCCATCTCGTTTGAGTAGTGCTCGACACTGAGTTGGGACAGTGGTGAGGACTGAGGTGGGTAGACGATCAGCGGCGATTTAAGGCGGGTGTTGAGCGCTTTCGTACGTCGCGCAATAAATAGATCAGGTTTGAAGGGCCGGGCCTATATGGAGATTGGGAGAGTTCCGAGCCTCCTCATGCTGATGAGGCGGTCTGACATAGAGGCTGAGGGGGCGGCATAATTTAGAACGAACCAGTACGAACCGGGATCTGGGATCTGGCGGGCCATCAAGCGCCTGGCATTACTCGCGAACTGACCTTCCCTTATTTGGACGATAGTCGGTAGGAGAAAGGGCACATGAACAACCAGTGCGATAGATTTTGTGCACTGATCCCGAACCGACTGAGCCCATATATCCCCCATTCCGACGTGCAGGGTACATCACGTCCGCCTTCTCTTCCCCGTGTCGGCATGGCCATTGGGTCCTTCTGAACTCCCAAAGACCCACCTCCCTCAGACCCCATGGCTGAAACGTCAGGCTATTTGCGCCTTCCGTCCTCCAGTGAAGAGGCAAAGCACAGGAGAACAGTGTCCTTCGACGCGGACGGACTTTTCTTCAAGGCAAGGCGGCGGCACCTCTACACTGCCTGCCTCTCGTTGGTCGTTGTCTCCCTCGTGAGCATCGTTGCGTCCAGTTTCTGGACGACGCGATCATCAAGTTATCCCGTTCAGGAAGAAGGAATCCAAACCCCTGCCGTGCAGGAACCGATACAACAGTTGGATAAATGGCACTCACTGAACTATCTCAAGGGCGCTCCCACAGATAGCCTCAGAGGTAAGATCTCTTCGAAGTATCCTTCACAACTCTATTATAGACCAACGATCGCTAGATAATCTGCGGCCAGACGTGAAGTACATCAGCTCGTGGATATCTGCTGGTTGGAGTACGTAGCGATAATTTCTTTCAATTTTCTGTTCTTGACCAAATTCCCCCGCAGCTAACGATGTTATGACTTATGTGAGTTCGCTAGTGCTGCCTCCAAGTTCCTATATGCTCAATTTTGAATCAGATTAATCTCATATATCTCGGCTTCCTGACGAAGCGCGCACCAATCATTGCCATGTTCACCCCTTCCCATATCGGCGGCCACGTCCCTCCAGTGGACTTTGGAGAGGTCTTCGACGTTCCTCGACTTCGAGATGCTCTCCAGATGCCAGTTATAGAATGGCACGAAGTCAAGAATCGCAATAGTGGAGTTCTAGATGAGATTGGATGTTGGGATACTTGGCAAGCAGTCCAAGACAGAGAACACTACCCGCGGCGAAGTGTGGTGCCCGACCTTCTGAAACTCGGTGAGTTCTACTTGCAACGATCTTTACTTGGGATGCAATTCGAAACGCACCTTCGCAGACATCTCCTACACCAAAGCACCTTCGTGGATCAAGGTTATCCCCAACTACGAGCACGACCAACACAGTTCTTTCTCAGCGTTAGCCACACTGGCCTTCCCCGAGACTCGCAATGAAAACGCCGTCGAACCTATGGAATCACCGCAACACCGTGCCAAACTCCCTACAGACCAGCACCTCCTGTGCTATGATTATCTCTATTACGTCTGCTCGCATCAGGTCGGTCCAGGAATCCACCTTCGAAGCCCGAGTTAACCTTTGCAATTTAGCCATTCGAGTTCGATTACGACTACAGCCCAGCTTGGTTGTTTGTTGGACAGCACATGCACTGGACTCCAAGGCTAGAAAGCCTCGCCGATCAATACGTGCGAAGCGCCTTTGGCGTCCAAGAAGAAGCCGAGACTCCACCCTACATTGGCATCCACATTCGACACGGCGATTTCGCGAACTGGTGCGGCACGGTTCCGATCGAAGAGTGCTTTGCGCCTATTTCCGTAATCGCACGGCGAGTCGAGGAGGTGAAGCTTGAAATCCTGGAAAGGAGGGGCATTGAGGTGAACCATGTCATAATGACGAGTGACGAACGGAATGCGACATGGTGGGAAGAGGTGACTGCTCAGGGATGGTTTGGAATCGACCATTCAAAGACTGTCGAGCTTTACGGCGCGTGGTCAGTGCATTTTGTTGTTGGTGCCTTGTTTTCCGCTAACCCAAGAGCAGGTACCCTGTTCTTATTGATGCTGTCATTCAATCTGGAGGAATCGGCTTCGTTGGCACTGATCGCTCGACGATGTCGGTACTTGCTCGTCGTCGCGTGCAATCGTGGCGAGATGGTGCGGTGAGAACGCTAAAGTGGGGAAGATCAGACTCGGACGACCACTAACTTAGTAACTACGGCCGTCATGCATGATGATGTCATTGTAGTTTGTCTCTCTCTCGTTGTGCTTTGGCCATACGATGGACTTGTAACAATATACTTAATGGATGGATATGTAGGAAGGACTGTCTCTGGTAGCTTCATACAACGTCTATATGCATTAGATTGGAATTATATTCTGGGCCTTGCCTCCTCCGCCGCGAGAGACGTCTGAGCCCGTGTCTTTTCATAGCATCTGCCACTGATAAAGCCGATGGTGTAACGACTATCAATGCCAGAATTTGTCCAAAGCTCCACTGCGATGCTCCATTGCTGGTCGTTGGGTTGCGTTCGAGGAACAGTTCGCTTGAAACGATGAAATACGTGAACACCATGATCTGACAGATGATGATGCCGACGAACATGGGGTCCAAATCAAACGACCAGCGACGTCGCTTCGGCCTGCGGACGAGCTGAGGTGATTGTGCTGGTAGAGTGGGGAGATCAGGGGATCGAGGTCCTGCACCGCAAGTGCACCGTGCTATTATTGTTCCATTTGATACAGCTGTGTGCTCGATGTCGTTCAAGCGTTCTGCCAGAGTCGCTGCAGGCAACTTGTCGGAGTTCCCACCCGGCTGTCCTATTGTTGATTTATCGTTGCTGAGGCCAGACTGGTGTAGACGGTGCTTCCTGGTCCGATAAGACTGGATGTCGTGCATAGAGACCCGAAGATATATCACCGTCAGGAGGCCGGTAAACGTCAGTCCAATTATACGACCCGCTCCTAGTGCGGGGACTTCAAGAGCGAATAGCATATATTTTATGTATGGCGAGCATTCAGGTTGATTTCCAAACGTTGGTGCATTTGCCCTAGAAATAGAACCTCATTAGTACAGTTTCGAGACATGATGCATTGAACGAGGATACCATATGTACAGCGTCAGAGCCATAGAGAATATAGTCTGCAACATGGCACCGTACTTGACTTTGAAGTCTGATGATAGAGATCGGCTCTGCTGTATATCCTCAGCAGCTTCGGCCCTTTGTCTGGAGTAGCTGGCAAGGGAGAAAAATATGCTGAAATTCGCGAGCCTGTTGCAGAGATAAGCCTGGCTCTTACGTTGTAAGGCGAGACACATGCTCACCATATCAAATTAGAGAGCTGCAATGCTTGAAATAGCGAGAGTTGGCTCCGTTGTATGATCGCCGCAAGGAGAATGCCAAAGCTAATGACAATGAAAGTCCACAGAGCTACCGGAGCGTCCTCCCATGACCGATCGACGAGAAGGACTGAGATTAATGTGAGCTTTACTGAGGGTCGACAAATGAATGACGCAACTGACTGACCAATAAAGAAAGCTTGGAGGTAGAAGCTGACTCGCACACCCTGCAGAGTTCGACCAGTCAGTCTGAAAATAGATGTTGAAGGAGCTTTACGAACGACGCCTGCGATGTCTGGGTTGGTTTCAGCGTAATTGGTACAGTCGAGGAGAATCAAGGTCGCCATCGGAGCAGGAAGCAAGGGGTGTTAGACGGGCTGACGTGATACTTGGATCCAACTTCGACGCCGTTCCTGAGAGGCGATACTTGGATGTCATCGACGTCACCTCATAATAACCAGGCCGGAAAGCCCGAGCTCGAGTACTGGCAAAAGAAATAATCATTATAATATTGGATCCAAAGGCATTCGATGCCGTAGCTTGACAAGGTTGAGAAGAGCCGAGTTGACTGGCATGTCTAATCCGTAAGTCCGTCCGAGGCCCACCAAATAGCCATTGATGAAGTCGATTTCCGTTTTCCTCCCTCTTCGAACATCGCGTAGCGTTGACGATATATTGCCTTTCGTGATCTCAGCAATACGGACCGTCTCCTTCTGGAGAGCCTCGCTGGTTAACGTTTCCGGGAACGTGGGGACTTCAACCCTCGTCATGTCGACTCCTGACGACTCCAGGTCCTCTAGCCACGCCTCGGTGTCATGCTTCATTTGTGCGGCATAGGCACTATGCGCCTCGTCGCACACTTGCTGGAGGAGGTCTTTTGCTTCAGGGTGGTCGAATAGTTGTCCATTTCGGCAGCCCATGAGGGCCGTGAGCGGATTTATGACAGCATTGACAACCAGTTTGCGGCGCATGATCATTTGTATATCTGAATACGATCTCCATGAAGTGTTTAGTCCTTCGAGGACGAGGAGGGCTGCAACGGTCGTTCGCAAGGACCGATATCTTGCTGATAACGGATCTTCAGGAAAAGTAATATCGGATAGGCGGAGACGGCGTTGCGAAAGCTCTGTGCTTTCATCGTCAAGGCCGGCTTCGAAATCGCGCCCTTGAGAGTCTGGGGCGACTGCAAATTCGATCGAGCCCACACCAGCGTGGACAGCATGAAAAGGTTCTGTCAGAAAGGCGCCATGGGTATTTGATGCAAGAATGAAGTGGGGGCGCTGCTTGGGGTTGCGAAATATCGTTGATATAAGGTTTTCGTAAATGCCCATGCCATTTTGTAGGAGTACAACGGTTGAATGTGGGGGAAGTCGAGGAGCGAGTAAGCTGAGGGCAGGATAGGTGTGTTGGGCCTTCAGTGCAACGAAAACAGAGTCGATTGGAGGGCTGGAAGAAGGAGGATTTGAGACTAATTCTTCAAAGACCTCGTGTTGGAAGTCATCTGTGGTCTGCACCTCCCCACCACGCTCCAAAACGAAGGAGCTATCGAGGAGTCGTTGACGATCTTGTCTGGTTCTGTGTATGAGGCTCACTGTATGGGCCGCAGGAAGCGTTCGCCGGAGATGGTGGGCGAATAGGCTACCAACTGGCCCAACACCAAGGATATGGAAATGCATAGTCGCTGGCCAAAATCAAGTTCTTTCGAAAGAGTATAGGCCCAGCAGGGAGACGAGCAACTTGATCGACGGACGCTGCGCGTTGAACGTCGAACACAACTGGGCTCCGAAGGTCGAACCTTGAAGCGTTAAAGTGTGCCAGCTGGTGGTCCAGTTCAACCGGCAACTTCAACGCGATGTCAGGTCGCGTAACACCAACAAGCACGTGCGAGTTCCGGGCCGTCTATGCAAACACTCAGGGTTTCGAGGTCCACCATTGTACGTCTTGCGATGAAGTGAGCGCTAAGGTGATAATATAAAAGTCAGAATCGAAAACTTGCTGACTGAATGTCCTGATAACTTGCTCCCATGTTCTCCGCCTGAAAAAGCACCCGCAACTGCCAGTGCTTGAGCATCGCTGTTGCAAGGAATACTCTCCTGACCCGAATGACTTTTGAGATATGCAGATCATTTCTAGGCCATTCCACAGAGCAGCTGAAAACCTTCCAATAGAGGTTATTTGCAACGTGGAATATTCCAAAAAATCACCGCGCAAAACAGC